>NDXB01015928.1:397176-609157 GCA_002631895.1 Agapornis roseicollis
GGGGGGGGGGGGGGGAAACGGGTCTATCCCCCCATGCGAAGGCACTCCAATGCGCTGCTGCTTAGGAGAGGCTTCAGAAGGGAGAGCTTCTTATTACTAATTAGTAAGGATTAGATCTCAGGCAGAAGCTGTTCCCTGTGAGGGTGCTGAGGCGCTGGCACAGGGTGCCCAGAGAAGCTGTGCCTGCCCCATCCCTGGCAGTGCTCAAGGCCAGGTTGGACACAGGGGCTTGGAGCAAGCTGCTCCAGTGGAAGGGGTCCTTGCCTGTGGCAGGGGTTGGAACTGGAGGAGCTTTAAGGTCCCTTCCAACCCACACCAGGGATTCTATCATTCTTGGTGGATGCTGCTATAAGACTGATGTTCAGGGGACAGGGTCACTACTGCTTGTTTTATCTTACACTCTACTTGAAAAGCATGGTATTTGACAGATATGGGCTTAATTTCTTCAAATTTTCAGGATGAAAGATCACAAACTATGCAGGAAAATCTACACACTCCTGTGTCTTTTTATAGCACATGGACTTTATTCTGGATAGTTAACACTTAGTCTATTTTCCCCATCAGATAAAATAGGAACAATTCAATGCAGCGCTGACTCTTTAGCTGAATACAAAGTCTATTTAACAATTGTCCAGACTGAATGATTCATTATAACAAAGGTCTTCAGGACCTTGAATTATTTAGATTCTTTTGTGCATATATAACCCTTAGGATTTATTTAAGTTGCTGCCTACAAATAAGCTATCAGTAACTCATCATCTAGCCATGAAAATAACTCAATTGAACTGTGGGTAGATATTTAATTGCCTTTACAATGTTTGTACAGTATTTGTCTATAAAGCTTTAGATAATATTGCTTTTATTCATATGAGTAAACTATCATTCCCTTACAGCAATAGACAAAAAACTGCATTCCTGTTTTAACTTTCCCCAGGGTACAAATTAAAACTTTCAGGTGGCAGATCTTTACTTCATTTGGCTATAAACTCTCTTTATGGCAATGCAAGTTGTCACAGATGATGGCTACTGGAATACTTAAGTGTTTATCTCCAGCCATTACACAGGGAACTGGAGCTGTGCACAAATTCCCTCTACAATCTCTGAAAACTGAGCTCTCAGACATCCAGAAGTGCACAATTCATTGGCTGTGATGATTCTTCATAGGAAAGAATGTTCATCTTTAACCAGACTCTACTGGTGAAACACTCAGCTGTTACAAAGCAGTAAATGCAATTTCAGTGTGATTATGGCTGCTTCACACATGATACAGGTATGGCCCAAATTTTGTAGTTCTGTTTGAAATAGCTCCGGATGACAAACGTAAAATAACAACTTACCTGTTGCAGGGTGAGGAAAGGAATGAACACATGTGAAATTCGGGCTTTAATTTCTAAAACTGGGCTGCAAGATCTGAATTGGGATACTAGAATCCTGATTTTTCAGCTGAAACAGAGAATCTGGGCTCCCAAGGTTAGGCTGAGGTTAAGGAGAAGTCCTAGTCCTGGTATGTGTTACTGTTCAAGTGGTACCGTGACACAGAGCTATGCATTCACAAATAAAGAGCCTAAATTAGCAGCTTCCATGTAAAGATACCACTTTATGTCTAGAATGTGATGAAATGCTGACCAAATACTTCAGATGTATGAAAAAGTTTCTATTTGGGATAGTGGAATGATTTGAGTGATTTTTGTATTATTACTTTACAAATGCAAATGAGGTACAGGAGCCTGGGACCATACAGTATAACAACAGAAACCAGGAGTCTCAGATTGCAGAACTGCTGCTCTAAATAGAGGATATCCTTGCTGTACTGAAGGAATGACTTACATAAAAAAAAATAATGGCTAGAATATCATATCTGCTCCAACTCCAGAATCTAGTGTAGGATGATGCTAATATCAGCTAATAATATCAGGATCAAAGATGAGTGGAATAAAACTTCCAATTTTAGCTGCTCTTTATCTGCAGGTGTGAATGTATAATGAATTCTCGCCACTGGCTCCCTATTATAAATCCAATGATTTTGTACTCTACAACAGCAGTTTCTACAATTTTCTTTTGGCACAACCTGCTTGGAATACATGACAAAACAGCAGGGTGCCAAACAGTTTTCTAAATGATCTGCTTTGCAAGACAGCTTCCAAGTGCGACCCTGATGAATCTTATTACTCTCAGAATGGAACAAATACGAAAGAAAGAGCTCCTATATCATTTACTTAAGTATTTCTTTGGTTTTTTTACATGCTACTTTACATCCATGCCAAAGTACACATTCCAACACAGAAAGCATTTTAAACCCAGGTTAAATAAAAAACCATTAGTGTGTAGGATAGAATTGCACTATGCCTATTTTTGAATCCTGCTGTCTCAGGCAACTGTAATGAATCATCTGATGTCATCTCAATTACCATGTTGCTCTAATCAAGGGAATTGCTCTTCCCATCCACTCCTTGTATGGACCTCTCTAAATCAGATGTCAGAGTTTCTCCCATGGACAAACCCATCCTCTGGCAAACTACAAGGGTCAGGACTTAGCAAGATTAAGCTACAGAACAAGGCTGGGTGACTCTATACTTCAACTGAATATCAGATCATTTTAATGGTGCAGAGGGGTATTTCATTGCAATTTATAGTGATGGTGGAGTGTTTAATTGGGAAGAAGCATTTATGGTCAAAAGCTACAGCAGAAATGGAAGGGAATCATTATACATCTTCAACAATACAGCTCTGAATTAAGGTAGATTCCAGTTGCAAAACAAACTTCCAAAGGCTTTTTTTTTTTTTCCCTCTTGGCATGACTTGCCTTGCTGCAAACACTGAGACATGGCCAGTGAGGATTACTAGAATGCATTATGAAAGGTTGCTGAGGTATAGGTATGCAAGAAAAAGTGAGCATAAGGAGAGTTAACTGTGGTTTGTACCCTCCTTTCTCAGTCAAAGAACCCTTCCATATGCTGTGTTCTATTTATTATTTCTGCGTTGCATCAGGAGGGAAATATTCACACTGAGCCACAGGGATTAAAGACTGAAGCTCTAGAGCAGTCAGAACACATCCATCATATCCAGCTGCTTTCAATTCCAACACCTCACACCTGCTTTTATTTATTTTTCCTGGGCTAGACAAGACCAGGCTCATTTTTCAGTCTTTAAAAGCTTTCTGAAGAAAGGCACAAATCAATCTATTCCATTCCCTTTTGCCTCTGCAAGAGCCCACCAAGACAACATTAAAACCAACTGCTCACACAGTGAGGACCTTACCTAGCAGAAGCCACTTAAGCACTAGGGCTGGACAGCTCCCTCATCCCTGCATGGGGACACCATGGCCAAATGGAATGACAGCAGTTGGATGTTAGCAGACTCTCAACCCCATTTACTTGCACAGATTTTATTGCCTCTTTTTGGAATTTACATTGGAAAAGGACTCAAGAGGTTTGGGTGGCAGTGAATTAAACTAATTCATGTAGTACTTTATGCAGTAAGATCTCCACTTCTGTTCTCCTCCCGTCCTATAAATGAGGATATTACTTTGATCTACAGCCAATGAGTCATTTCAAATATTGTTGATCTAACATGGACGATATCACTGAACTCCTCTTACTAATTTTAGGAAGTCATTCATAGGTATATACACCTCATTTTTGAGCCTGCCAAGCAGGTAGAAAATCTTCCCACACCAAAGCCCTTAAGTTCATAAAACACTCGAAATGCCTGCATGAAACACAAAGTATTATTATTTGTAATAAAATACATTAGGAGATGCTGAACAGACAACTCTGCCCCACTAGTCTTCAAAAAATAAAGGCTAGTCCATAACAGGAACAACCAAAGACTTCAGAACCAAACCAATTCACTAAAATTTGGCTAGCTTGTAATAAAACATACCTATAGTTGCCATAAGTGACATGCTGTAAATGCTATCCAGTTTTTGGAGTAATGTACACTTCCTAGACAGACATCAAGGCAATTGCCCATGATACAATGTTAAAAAAATAGATTCTACGGTTTGCAGTAGCATCAAGTCTCTATTCAAGTGTAAAAAAATTAATTGACTCCATCTGTATTGGCCTAATGACTGATTAAATGACTAATCACGGAAGTCTTAATTAAAATCATTTTTCTGTACAGAAGAGGATGGAGGGAGGAAGGCAATCATTAATGTGTTATAATGTATGTCAGATTCCATTTGTGCCATTTACTAACAGCCATCAAATGAGTAATTACGCACAAGGTCATTCTGTAAACTTTCTGCATCCATCAGGCTGATTGGATTAGGCTTGGTGCTTGGCTAGGTTCTGCCTGTGGCTGCTTTTTCCCAATCACAAACCAGGTAATTAATATTGCTCAGAATAAATAATAAAGGAAGCTGACATTTCCTCTTCCATCTTCACCCCAGCCAACCCAGTCAAAGACTGATATACAGCATTCCTACGTTGCTGGGTAAAGTCCCACACCTCCTCTGTTAAACCAAGCTCATGGGTAGTATTCTCCATGGATTACCAGTATCTCACAGTGCAATTCTGTGACATGCAAGGAATTTTTCCCGCATGAATCAAGTTAAGAGGCAATTAAAAGAATCCTTTCCAAGCAAAGCAAGATGTCAGTATAAAATGTATTTTAAGTTTTATTTGCCACCTGACGCATAGTGACCTCTGCTATGGAAAAACAACAAGCTGCCTCTAACAGCTGAGACTATTTAAAACAATGTATTAAAAATGAGTATTGGAATGAAAAGGAACTTCTTGAGATTAGATAAACCAAGTTTCCACTTGCACATAACTCATACATAGCACCTACACTTTTGATGAAATGTTTTACATAAAATGCTCAAGTCCAAACTATGAATTGTAACACAGAAAATAGTGTTTGATCATGGCTGTCCTGAAATTTCCAGAAGATCTTTTCTGCAGCCACAGTCACCTGTGCACCCACATCATGAACTGTAACAAATCTGCACATCCCAGATGGCAATCATCTATAAACTGATGTTTTTATACAACTAGAATTCAGTATGCCTTAAGAGGGAACAAAAGAAGTTGATGTAGCCCTGTCACTATTATCAGCTTCTTTCCAACTTTGTAAATGTTCAAAGTCTTGAATTCAGCTGTGCAGTACTGATGAGAGTTAGTTACAGAGTCAGGTGTCAAGGAATTTCCAGCTCTTCTATAATAACTAAGTTTTGTCAATTACCATTGCCTTTTTCCTACACAGAAGTATTCTGACCAGCAATCCTGATTAAAGAGATCTCTGCAGTGACACTGAAGAAGGACATCCTCCTGTGAAGGTATAGTGTGTTGCTTTAAATCATATCCAACTCATTAAAAACAGTGCTCAAAATATGGATGGAGAAGCTAAAGGGACACAAAAAGATTAAAAGAATCCTAAGTCATGACTATGTAACATCCAGTTACACTTTTGGCATGATCAAGTACTCTCCTGTCTAAACCATTTAAAGTCAAGCAAGTCACAGAAAAATATACATAAACCTACATCAGGCAGCTTCATCCAGATTTCAAGTAAATTCCAATTTCAATTAGTTTGAGTTAATTACAACACAAACGTGACCCTCCTTACCACATAACTGAAGAAAACAAAAATAAGTGACAACAAATCTCTGCTTGCAGTAACTGTCAGTGTCACATGAAAGAAGCTCATTTTACTAATAAAGGAAATGGGATTGACTGATGGATTTAAAAGTAAATTCAGCTATTCTATAAATGTAACTGAGTTTTAAGGTGGCTCTCAGCACGGAGACTCAAATGTGCCACTCTCTGAGCTTCTAGAGAATCAATGAATCTCAGTTTAACTTCACTTGAAGACACATACACTTAAAACAACCACAAAATCCATTACCACCAAACCAGCACATTTAAAACCAAACATGCACATGGCACAGTAAATCTTTCAAAACCTGAGGATATTTTTATGCAATAATTCAACGACCCACACTTTCCTGCTAATGCAAATGAAAACTTGCACAAGTATCTAAATTACAGGGTGGTGTGCCACTCTTCATCGCCACAGAAATGTAGGAGTTCCTGTTTCAATCATTCCCATTGTTTGAAATAAACCAGATGATAATGGAGTGGCTGCCACTGTAGGCAGCGACTGACTTCTAGGTGCAGGTAATTAATGACTGTGTGTGACTTACTGTAGGTTTGCAGGAATTACTAGACTGAGGTGAGGATCAATGCGCTAGTCAGCTTCAAGTACAAGAAGTGACCCATCTTGAAGCCTCAGCACTATTTTCTACATGCGTTGATAATACAGGCTATTCCTGCTCTTTGATTGTATAAATTATTGAAGACAAAGTCAAGCATTTCAAGTTCCTCTCAACTACCCAAAAAGGTTAGACCCCCTTCTCAGCACGTAAGTACATACCCTTCACATCATAAGACAGAAGTTCAACTGCTGAAGACAAGACTTCATCCTTTCTTACTTCTTCATTTAATAAAACATATGAAAGTATGTTATGCCCAAAGACAGACCACAGGAGAGAGATGGCATCCCATGTGAAGGCAGCTCCAGCTATTCTAGCACCAAAAATCTGGGAATCTGCCACTCTCAGGGCCATTAAATAGGATGAAGCGAGATAGGTTCAGACTAAGGGGCTGGAATGCAGCCAAGCAAAGCCATTTAAAGAAAAACAACAAAAACCGCTTCAGTCTACACTAGATTCCCTGGTCACACTGCAAAACACAAGGGAGAGAATTGCTGCATGTGGTAAATGAAGCATTTTTGAAAGTGCTTTAAGTAGCTGGGTACCTCTGATTACTAGTGTTAGTGCACACTGTCCTGTCTATTTTGACATAAACATGACTTCTCAGCTGGTTAAAGATGAAAAAACACCTTATCTGTTTCAGAGAAGCTACTGCAAATCAGTGGGGCCAACGTGACTAGACACTGGAATTTCTGTGCCAGCTCATGTCAGCAAGTTCCATTATAACTATTTTATGCTTTGCTGATACCTGAACTAGTGAAAAAGGTGGAGAATTAGTCACAATGGCAGATTTGCTCAAGTCAGTATTTTAAACAGCTTGTAACCTATTGTACAGTAAATAAAGCAAACACTGGAGAAGTTACCAATAATCAGGTATAGGAAAAGCCATTCTCATCACAAGCCAAATTAATGGGAAAGTCAAACAATATCTTTCACTTCACTGCTGCAACTGCCATCCATCTGAGAGGATCTCTCCATACTCATTTTGTCAGTTAAGAAATGCAGATTACATATCCCCTATTTTTCTGTTTGTTTTATACAGTGAGTGCAGTTTCTGCATGAATGTCCAACTGTATTTCCATCCTCTTTGTGTCACAGAAACCTCATTTGCCAGTCATTCTTCTCCATATGAAAAGATCTATAATGAGGAGTCTTTCTGTCATTGCCCTGCTCCCCTGAGTCAGGGATTTTCATTTCCCCCTAATACTTGCTGCTGTAGCTGCAGTTTCATTTACTGTCAACTCATACCACAGCCTTAATGCAAGCACATCTGTGGCTGGATCATGGAAAGATTCAGTATTGCTTTCAGAGCTGTGTATTGATTACATGGTTACAAGAAACCAGTTTTTATTTATTTACTATGTTCTCATATGGTACTTCTAAAAAGGAAGGTTTTTCACCACACTTGAAATGACAGTTAATTCTTCCAGTTCCTCACATAGCACAGATATCTGTATGAGAATACAGAATCATAGAAAGGGGGATAGGAGGTCTACTTGCACATGCACTCTCTCACAAAACAATAGAAAAGCCTGAAGTTATCCAAAAGCTAAAAATGTTGCTTAGATGTGAATTAGAAATATATATTGAAACCAATTACACTGTTTTGAGGACATACAGCTGTTCGAAAAAAACCCTTCTACTATTCTTGTTAACAGTTGAAGCCATTTACACACACTGGGCCAAGTGTAGCTTTGGTATGACTGCGGGAATCAGCTGTGTCAGGATGGATCACCTCAGTCTAAGGAAGCAGTAGTTGTCATATTCTCTTTGTTGAAAGTCAGAGTTTCTCTTTGCACATTGTCCTGATTAAACCCCCTGCTATAGTCAGGGTGCAAAGTCAGTACTACTGGGGGTTCAAATAGGAAGCTACCTGAAAGATGCTACAAAGGTTTTTATGAAGCAAATCAAACTTTTCATTGGCCAGTAAGCAGAGGAGTTTTTCTTCTGGATGTAATTGGGTCTCCCTCATACAGAATGCAATTATGGAGGTTCATTTAAACACACCAGTTTGAAACTAGCAAGGTGAGAGGTAGTTACTCACTGTAATCACAGCAGATTGTAAAACCTGGCTAAAAAAAAAAACAGAGGGGGGGGGGAAGCAGTAGATTTGATGACAATTTTAAAGGTGCAATGAACACATAACCCTCCCCCCCTTTTGAAACAGGAGGGAAAACAAGAAAAGCACTATTAAAAACCTCCAAATATCCAAAAAACTCAGCACCAAACAGAAGAACTCAGAAACATTGTTCTTGGAAGCACAAGTCCAGGTTATAAGGAAGGAAAAGATGTACTGGCATAAAACGTGAAAGGCAGTATTTATGTTACAGTGGCCAGCTAAGGAAGAGATGGGGCCATTTGTCCAAGAGTGTAAGACCAATTAGAAGTGGTGCATTGCAAAGAGATCAGAACTGCTTTCAGCAGACAGCATTCTCCAGCTGAGCAGCAGGAATACTGATTCACACATACCTGCTGTCTTCCATTTTCTCCTGTGAGACTGTCGTCTTCTCAGCTTTCTCAGCAGATATTCTGCCACTTGGCTTTTTGCCTCCTTTCCACAAGGGAAAAAAAAAATAAAAATGAAGTATTTCTGTAGTGCTTAAGTGCCAAAGCGGTGTAATTTATGATGTGCTCGTGTTTTCCTTTGCATTATAAGTTAAGAACAAATGCAAAAATCATCAGCACTTGAACTTGGATTTTGATTTACATATATTAAGGTACTCTCACGATTTCCCATTATTTACTTGTGTGAACAAAACTGGATCCTGGTCACTAAACTATTCACTTCCATACAGAGCCAAAAAATAAAACAGATAAAAGCCAGAGTGTACAACTCCACAGTTAAAAGAATTTGAAACCAGAAGTTGTATCAGATTCTCTGACCTGAAACTCTGACCTGCTCTTTCTTTGTTGAACTAAAATCTCACTGGGAGTGAAGTAAATAAATAGTTATCCAGTTTTGTCACAACCAACATAGTGAACAATTAGCAATACTGCAATTCCTCATGATAAATTTATGCCAAGGAACTCACATTTCACTATTAAGTAACTCCTCTTCCCTGAAAAACCTGCAAGGAGGCTGTTTTGGTCATGTTCTTGCTGAGAGGAAACTTGAAGAAGCATTTCATAATACAAACCAGAAGACGGTAGAATTCTTTGTTAGGGAATTTCACATCCTGGTTGGAATACTTTGTGTTGGAAAGCTGTCGTTGTGTATTTCAGGACAAAACTTAAAAATAGTAGTATTTGTCTCAAATTCTGTGGGGTGATGTGTGAAAGATAGATAATATTCCGTCACACTTTATACTACCTACAATACCTTCAAGAAGAAACTTCAAGTTTTGAATGCTGCAGCTATCTCCACAGTGCTGTAACTTTATCATTACATGGTAAGATAAAAAGTTCAGTCTTTGCCTCTGCAAGGACATTAAATAACATCTTTCTCTCCATTAGCTTTCGCTGTAGTAGCAGTATTTATTCTCTGGGCAATGAGTGCTTACACACTGCTTACAGAAGGGCTCCAGGTTCTTAAGGCACTAAGCATTTCAGAAAGGTTCCTCTGTCACTAAACCTAACCTTTTTTTATTATTATTAACTGATAGCTCTTGTTCCACACAGCTTTGACACTGTTCAACACCAAGGAGATACTTTAGCAGTGCACTACAGTCGCAAGGCTCATTTAATTGTCATCAGGGGCTGGAAATCGAGTTCAAAGAAATACAGGATCCTGTTCAGCCTTTCTTCTTTAACAGAACAACAAAAGAAGATCAGTGACCCTATAGGGAAGAAAGGAGATCAACATTTCTAGCGCGAACATTTTCTGTTTGACACAAGCCTTCAAGAGGTCTATCCATAATGTATTTGCAGAGTGATTGTCAAGATACAGTCACAAGACTACAGTTGCTACTTGTGTGATCTGAGGAAGCACCAGAAACAAAAAAAAATGTGTTAATTTTAATTACAACCATTATGACTATCAGCAAGACAGAGCTCATGTGCCACCTTCAAGGGCTAAGTGCCAGCAGGATGACTACTTTCATACATTCAAGATAGGGCAGCTTGACCTCGCTGGGAGTGAAATATCAATTAATTATCTTTTTACAGCCAATTCAATTAGAGCACTCTAATCACTTGGGTAGGACATCAAGGCAGAAGTTAGGGGCAGGGGGTGTCTGGGGAAAGGAAGGATAAAACATCGGCAGTGAAGCACCCTCAGCAAGGATGACGACGCAGTAACCCCACGTTTGTTAACTTGCAAGTAGTTACTAGCTGTCTGTAGCAGAACAAATGCTGTAATATCATCCTCATTCAACTGAACTGTTTTAAAACTACAGAGTTATTGGTCCTAGGGGTACCAGCCATTTTGTTCAAAGGTGACCAGACACACTGCATTAGTCTTTAGTGCTGGAATCCATTCACCCAAGAGCTTTGTTCATTAAGGGAGAACAAAAAAAAAAAAAAAAAAAAGAAAATTTTAAGCNCTGGAATCCATTCACCCAAGAGCTTTGTTCATTAAGGGAGAACAAAAAAAAAAAAAAAAAAGATGATATGTTCAGCAGAAAACAAAATATATTTAACTTCTGGTAAGTAAACCGCTGTTAACTCAAGCTACTGAGGATGATTTTGCTACTATATGGATCCCAGAGAAAATTATCAAGTATGGGTAGTTGTTCAGCCTGGAGAAGAGAAGGTACCTAGGAGAACTTAGAGCAGCTCCAGTGCCTAAAGGGGCTACAAGAAACCTGGAGAGGGGCTTTGGACAAGGGGGAATGGCTTTAACCTGCCAGAGGGGAGACTGAGATCTTAGAAAGAAGTTCTTCACTGTGAGGGCAGGGAGACCTTAGCACAGGTTGTTCAATGGTCAGAATTGAAAGTATATAAAAAGTCTGGATCACACAGTTGCAGAAGTGAAGCACTTACAAGTAACTGTGATGCTAAAACACTTACCTTGTGGGCATAGCATAACTGACAATCTCTTTGCAGCAAACCACTTCAATCTCTCTTGCCAGTATGGTAACAACAGCAGTGAAAGGCTTGCGCATTAGATGAATCACGTATATGACATAAATATAAGTTGATATTCATATTTTATATAAACATTCCTTCTAACAAATGTTAAACAATTTCTGTGGTACACCTGGCTGCTAATACACAAGAGACTGTTGTCATTTGGGTTACAACTTTGTTTAGAAGAACTTTGCATTTTATGTCAACCTAAAATGATGTCACCAGAATAAAATATCATGGCTAAGTTGCCTATTTCTGTCCCTTGAAAGGGTTCTATCAGGTGCAAATTGCGCATGTAGCATTATAATACAGTGTAGTAGGTGGGAATCTGCCTTGCCTAGTGATACTGCTTAGTTTTGTTCTTTTCCATCATAAATCCTGTCTGGGAAACTACTAACATTCCAAAACAGGTACTCTATCAACCCCCTTTTCTAGACACACACACTGTAAAACAATTACTAGGTGAATTTATTTCTCAGTGCTGCTTTAAAAATACAGCCTATGTTCGAAAATGGTGTTCAAATTACCTGTAATAAAAATCAACCACACACAGCTAGACCGCCAGCTTCCATAAGGAAAACACATTGTCTTTCCAACAGCAAACCCCAAACTTCCCTGATGTAAAACACAGATGACACAGTTAACAAATAGCTTGTTTCTACTGCTGAGTGAAAAACATGAAACCACAAAGGCACCAAGACTGAAATCAACTGTTAACTGAGAAAATCCTGTTCCACAAGTACCTCGCAAAGCTAACTTCAATTAACAAAAACCTGCTAGTATGTCAGAGCGAGTTTTTTGGTTAATTTGACAAAACCCAATGCATTTCATAGCTAAGGATTCTGTTATCCTTAGTTCATGCTGCTGAGCCTGAGTTCTCTTGCCACAGACCTTTCCAGCATACTCCTGCACTGCAATACTTCAAGTAAGAAAAAACAACTGCTACTAGCACTTGTGTAACTGTAGTATGTGTAAACAGAACCCCCAAAATCCTGAGCTGCTAAGGCTGAGTCAAGAAGAATTCCAAGTTTATAGCTCCAGTCAGGGTTCACTCCCCAGAATTACCCTAAGAGATGTGAAATATTACACTCAAGGTAATGGAACCTCCACAGAATTGTTTCTTGCATTTGCAACATGAATTCACTTTACTTAAAAATGAGTCAAATCAACCATTTCAGGGTGAAGCTAAAAGTGTCCAGATCCCTAGAACTTCAGTAACTAAGGTCCACACAAACAGCTATAAAGGGGCATAAAGAAACAGCAGTGAATCTTGCACTCTAACTGCAAACCCACTGGGGTAAATCACTCTTACCACAGAAGTTATGTAGCTGCATCTCCACAGTAAAGCTTCTACAGCAAGCACAAAGCCAAACCAGCCAGCCCATCCCAAATCCTGAATCCTGTCCTGCTGCAAGAGCCACGTTCCCAGGCAGGAACCTGGAACTCCAACTTCCAGCAATGACTTTTCACCATCACTGGTCACCATCTTTCAACTGTTAGAACAACTTTTTAACTCAATCTTTGGAAATTAATACTTAGTTAAGATGATTTTAATTAGAAAAAAAACCACACACACCCCTTATGGGGAAGACTACAAAAGCTCCTAAATTTACCTTCTTTCTGTGTGTACTAACTTTAGTTAAGCAAAGATTTTTCTCATGAGAATGACTCTCATCCATATTAAAGCACTCTGCAGAAACAAAGACTTCACTCAGAGGGAGGGTTCATCAAACCCACTAAAATTATAATCATTTAATAAAAGTAATAACTACTCTGTATTTAAAATATTCTCCCAGGCAGTCCTTTAGCATATTGTGTATTCCAAACAAAGTGCTATTGCATGATCATTAACTCTGCACTACATAGATCTTGTGAAAAACAGAATGAAGATTCTGGTAAAATAAAGATCATTAAGTTTTCCTTAAGGGTAGAAACCACACACACAGATGCACACTAAGATTGTAGGACAGATTTTTGTTGGCTATAACATAGGTTCAAATTAGACACAATGTTTTGATTTTTAAAGGAGAAGTGTCATTATTTCATACTGAGAAAAGCAAGGCTAGAAGAAAGTAATCTGATATCACTCAGATGATCACAAACCCTCTTTTCTCCTCCCTCTCCCATGTCATACTCACTGGACTATGGTGTTACAGCAACCCACCATACTTTCAGAAACTACCAAACATTCCTATAAATGCCCAAACCCAAAGGCACTACCAGACATTTTAAACACTCCACAACAGTTGTTGAACCTTAGAGTCTGCCACAGTGAAGGCTGGTTTAGAACTGTAAGTATGTAAAACTCTTACAAATGAGAGGAAAAATTCTTCCTAAAGTTTTCTTCATTGTAACTCTGATATGAGATTATCTTCAAATATGGGATTATTTTTTTTAAGTGTTCTCAAACCCAATTTGAAAGGAATTGTTTGAGACATACATGCTGGAGCCAGACCAGAACAGTTGTGCAATTACTGGCACCTGCATTACAATTCAATGGGTTTCAATTGCCAAGGGGCCATGGCAGATACCCTCCTGACAACAATTAGCATCAAAATGTTCTGCAGTTCAAAGCTGTGGGTGGGAATTACAAAAGGTTAACAGACTAAATATAAAAATCTTTCTGAATATAAAATCAATGCACTTTGTTATCAAAATCTGGGTACTGTAATTTAACCAAAATAGGGATTAGAGGATCTGGCAATCTTCCACGTGTGTGAGCTCGGCTTTTCTTTGAAACAAAACATCAAGCAGCCAATCTGAGAGTTTAAAACAAAACAGACCCAAAGAAAGGGAAGCGTCTCACTTTCATTTTTTTTTATTATTTTCTTAAGGTTTGCACCAAAATGAGCACTCCTCTGATGAGGGCTCAGAACGATCCCGTGCTCGGGTCACATTCAAAACTTTGGGAAATATTTAGAGTGGTCAAAATCCAGGGTGCTGGAAGCTTCTGGACTCAACTGAACTCCACCAGCAAACGCTTCTCTCAAAAGGTCATCACTACATCACCACCAATATCATTTCAGAAGCAGCTTCTACCTCTGTGCAACTACCAGGGGAAGTTCAAAACTAACAGTAAAATAATCTGGTCTTCATACTGCTTTGGAGCAAAGCTTGGTTTGGTTTGGACTGAAGTTACAAGCAGAATAAGTGAAAACAAAGAAAGTTTCCTCATTGAAAGTACTAAATCATGATACTGAATTTGATAAGACCAGCAAGAAGCATCTTCAGTAAAAGTACAAGCTTGGTAAGTGTGAAGTTTTATCTAGTTGTCCTCTGTGTCTTTTGTTGACAAGATAAACGGTCACACAGGAACTTTGGATGAAGGTAAATTCAAAGAACTTTGGCATGAAAGCTTAATTCCTTTCCCACCTGATAACTTATCTTTAAAAAATAGAATTAACAAGTCTCAGAATAAAGTAATTACCTGGGAAAGATATCATAGGCTATAGACCGTAGTAAAGCAGACTTGTATTGTGAGATTGTAACTCTAAATCGATGCCTCATTAAACTGAGTTACCGTGGATGTGCTTGACACACGCTGAGACCCCTTTCATCACAATTAGTGAGCCATCTCCAGCAGTCCTCACAAGTCTAATGGAATCAGCGTGCTTAGGACTAGCCCAAGGCTTCTAATTGCAGGATCAGCAAACATGCTAATCATCACCTTGTTGCCCCATTGTTGTGAAATGAGATTACAGAGAGGAATGGAACAAATGTAGCTATTTCAACACAGTACTGGAAGATGCTTTTCATAATTACTTCTTTTTTTAGATGTATTTCTGTAAGTCTGTGTACTGAAGTGTCTAAAAGGTTAGCCAGGTTACCAAGTTTTACACACATTCTAGAACAAACAGGACTTATCCCCCCTACCAAAGATTCCCTAATATTACAGCACACTTTAGTGAATCTTAATAGTAAGATTACAAAATTATAGTGACTACTCTGCAAATACAGCAAATACTCAAAATGAGCAGTTATTTCTGTAGGTACTTGTAACAGTGCTTCAGATGACAATCTTTGTTAGATGGTCATGGCAATACAACAAAGACCTGGGATGAGCATTAGTAATATTTTATTCCAGCTGCTACGAAGGCACCTGAGGAATCATTCAACCTCTTTCTTTAAGGTCTATTAAAATAGCCTTTTCATTATTATTTCCGTTGTAGATTTAAAATCATGCAGATATTTAGAAATCACGTTTGGACTTGATCATGCAAAGACAGATGCCAAATGTAAAACTCCAACTGACTTCAAACACGAGCAGAATCAGGCCCTCAACACAAATCAAAATAAAGGTTGTTGTGAGTCTTCAAGTTAAAAAAACCCAACAAATCAAAAGAGTAGATTTCAAAAAAAGGAAGGCACCTGAGAGTGGTGGTGTTCCACTGTTTAATACACATTCTGTGTGGTCAGCTCTCCAGAGGATCCCCCAATATGACTACAAGTCAATTATTCAGGGTTTGGGTTTATTTTTAAACAGACTTGCTGCTGCTTCCAATAATGGAGATGATCATCTGACAGCATAATCTTACTTCTGATACCAAACCCTTCCCTGAATAAGGAAAACAACCCCAAACATTCTTGCATCCAGAAAAAAACATTTCATGCTCTTCCACTGAAAACACTACTAACTTGCATGTGACTGACCTGTTCCATTTTCTTTTAAGGTATTCTCTCTCTTGGAAATACAAGTGGTGAGTCAGTTGTTATGGTAACTGGGTTGTGTTTTTTTTCCCCTTTTTTCGCTAACATATGACAGCCTGTGTGTTATCTGATGCTGTTCCTGCATTAAGTTACACATTCACTTTTGTCAAGCAGCCTAGAAAGGGCTTTTTTGGTTAAGAAATAGGAGAAAACATTTTTCCCAGGCATCCTGCTTTGGCAATTATAAAGCTGCTCCAAATCCCCACACTATAACTTGTCCAAGCACATATGAAAAGGTTTGGCTTAGCCCTCCTGCATGCTCCTGAGACAAATCATCATATTTACCCTCCCCTTTGGTGAGTTTCAATGTACAGATTCCTGCAAGAGATAAATCTCTCCCCTTGAAAACTTTCTATTGGTGAATCCAAAACTCCATGAATCAAATTTAGTGCTGCCAATTAAAGGACAATCCCAAAACATTTATGTTCAAATTATTTCTATTAGAGGTTAATACGTATTCTCCCAAATTATCAAGGCCATAATGAAAACTTTAGCACTATTACAAACCAAGCATTTTAAACAGAGTGGCACAAAATAGTTCTTCCCCCTCCATGATCTTTCTGCTTGAACGACCAACTAAAATTTCCAGTTACTCCTTCACCTGACTGTGTCCTGTTCCTCATTCAAATCCAGTGTTATCAAATGAATACTCACACGGCTGAATAGAAAGATGGGAATCTGTTCAGCCATAATGAACCTCCAAAAAAGTATCTTAATTAAATACACTTTTAATGGAAGTCAGTGGAACTAGTGGGTGAAGGAAGAAAAAGTACGTAATAGTGATAAGGTTGAATTAGATGGCAGAACACTTAAGGTTAAGCACTTATAAAAACAGTAGGATCCAAAACCTGAACTTGTTACACCTCCAATCTTCTGAACAATGAAGCAGCCATACATTTGAGTTGGCTTCATACGAAGGCTCTGTACATTCCTAGCTCTGGTTTCAATTGAAAGCTTGTTACTCAGCCTTGTAAATCCTCCTAAATTTAAGACACGTAGCACAATAACCTTCTTCAGTGACAAATATGAAAAATATTTTAGCTGATGCAGCAGAAATGCGATGATATGAAGCAAATGTAAAACAGAATTACAACAAGCCGGACATTGAGCAACACTAAGCCACTGATATCAGTGCCCAGAAATTTCTGTCCTTATTACACTGCTATCTTGCAATAACAACAAGAATACAATGAGCATCCTTCAATATGCTTGCATTGCTTCTATTACTGTAACAAACAACCAAGGTAACATTGCTACTCTAAGTCCATTGAGTAAGGTTTCTAAGCCTACTTTTAAGCAGTTATTATAATATTTTCTAAAAACTGTCTTGGAAAATAATGCTGAAACAAAAAAATGTTGTAAAAATACATCAATTACACTAAGAAAAAAAACAAACCTGAAAAGCTGCGTTGATACCAAGCTTACTTACTTGCCCAAAATCATGAAGCTACTAGAAATTCATTTGTAAGCGTAAGATAGATGTTAGTGACTAAAGTGGCTTTCCAATCAAGTGACATCTAACATATCTTTCCTGTGTGTGGATCTCATTACCTACTTGAAATATGAAAAAAAAAAATCTGTATTTAAACAATAGCTACATATATGTTATTACTAAACAACAGAACGTCTTGGAACTCTTTTACTGACAGTTCATCAATATTGGATAAAAAGATGATTCTCCATCATTGCATGATTATATCCATACTACAAGCCGTGATGCATGAAAGCTTCAAGGATCATTTACTTATCTGCAGAAGTTATTCCCAAGGTATTTTGAGAGCCAGCCAATGTTTATCTCCAAAAGTAGAAATGGGAAGAATCAGAAGAGAAATCAGTAAGAAAATGGCCTGAGAAAAGAATTTTTCAATAGCTCTTCAAGTGTTACTCTTTCTAGTCTTTTTTTTCTTTTTCTTTTTTCCCCTCCTTCCTTCATCTAATGTCTTTGGCATCTCTCCCCACTCTTTGCACCCCATCTGCCTCACTTCATCTAACTCACCCTCCAGTACCAATTATTGCAGTGTGCCAGATAATCCATTCACTGAATTCAGGGACAATTAGGTAACACTGAAAAGTCACTTGTGTGCCACAAGCACTCAGAAACACACACTGCCATATGAAGAAATCACTCTGGGCACAACCTCAATGGAACACTTCGAAATTCAATTTAAAAATTCCTTTTTGTGGAAGGAGGATGCCTGAAAACACTGTGCTAGAACTCTGAACACTCTGTTTTATTGTCCCATGAAAGGAAGAACACTACTGTTGTGTGCGACCCTGAGATCTGGTAAGGAAATGCCCTTGCAATAAGCCAACCAAAAGAAGGATGTACTTATTTAATGCTGATAATTTGGGGATATCTTTAATACTTCAGGTGTCAAACTAGTGAAACACACTTACTGAGTTCAAAACAACTGAAAAAGGACAGTAAAAAAAGGGCAGAAAACTGAACTAGTAATTTTTTGCAAATTATGCATGCTAGTGTGAATCAAAACAATCAAGGTGGAACAGCAGGAAACAAGGGATCCTGAAGGTGAACGTGTGCAAGGCTCTTCAAGTCACTTTGTTGTTCCATCCTTTTACAGGACAGAAAAACACTGCAAAATTATGAAAATATAGCAGTCATTTGTACATCCATTATTCCATCCTCCTGAAAGGCACAGCGAAATGGATCAGCAGGACAAGCACATGCACACAAACAGCACAAGCCAAGTAGTGACACTGTAGAGAACAATGGCTGCCTGCCTGTAACAACAAGATGCCTTGAATTCCCAAAACTATCAGCTCGGTGATCTATGTGGAAGAATTACTGGGGTTTTGTTTCAAAGTCCTAATATTTAAAGCAAAACACATCTTCAACGTTTTCCCTGCGACATCGTCTTTCCAAAAACACTTAAACGCCAACACTAAAAGCACTCTTCTTTCTATTGCAACATATGGTACCCCATCTAGGGAGTCACAAGAGACTTTGTTTCTAATTGATTAAACTGCATGAGTCACAAACAGGATTTGCACATGGATTGCAAAAGCAACTGCTTGTTTTTCACAAATTTCACAATGTAACACATACCTGAGACAGTTACCTTTAGATCACCAGCTCCCAAGTGGCCAACAAAAAGTCTCCTCAGAAGCAACAAATCTGAAGCTTAAAAATCAAAGTCACCTACTCTTCTGATTTTATTACATGGCCAGAAGTATTTTGTGAGGTTTCTTTTCCTCCTTACACCTTTTTGTTGCCATTAGGAGCTCAACGGAAAGTGTTCTGTCTTTAAAAGTTACGGACAAGTAAGACTTTGTCAATTCTGATGTTTCAACGCTGATGTTTCAACATGTCAGTCAAAGTCATCTCTAGAAGCACCTGAAGTAGTGGCAGTATTTCCGAACATGAGTGAATCTGGACTCCAGGTTCAAATTTAAGGCCCTGTTTCATTCTTGGTAAATGAATTAAGACTATAGAAACTTACTTGAACACTTTTGAGCTTGCTGCACTCCAGTTCATTTCACCTGATTAAAGTAACTGAAAAGAAACCCTCAAGGGACAGATTTTGCCTGCAAAGTGGAATCAGTGTCATTTTTTTGTTTCTATTTATTATGAGACATTCAGCACTCTGTGCTGAAAAAAATCCATTTAAGAACTGCCTGTTTGTATTACCAAGGCAGTTTTTTATACTCTAGAGTCACTTTACTACTATGCAAAGATACTTCTTCATTTTTTAGTTAATGAAGAAGCTGAGCAGTCAATCCACTATTTTTACTTACTATGCTGACTGCTTGAAGCATCTCCATATTGGTGTCAGTTCCAGGTTCTGGCTCTGTGTCCCTTAGGGACTGGTGAATCAGCCAGTGAAGTCCAGAACTGCTAGTGAAAAAACAGTGGATTTCAGTTCCCAGTTTCTAAATGCACATATGTCAAGACACCTTATACACTCAGATCCAGTGAATGAAAATAAGTTTGACATTTTTGTTTGTTTATGCTGATAGGTTTTTAAATCTTAAGTGCAAATACAAGAATAAATTCACCATGACAACCACCAGGTACTCAGTATATAAATTTAAAGCTGGGTTTACATCAGAAGAAATACGTTAAGAACTACCTCTCCAACAACCTCATTAGGTTTTGTCAAACTGGAGATACAGCTGACAAAATGAGGCTATATAATTCACTCAGGTTACCCCTTCTGTTTTTCAAGTTCTGTTGAAATGCTGCACAAACTGAAAGCAGTGACTTCCCTAATAAACAGAGAATCAAGTTTCACAGCTTCAAAGAAACATTTTACGGTAGCTTCAATTTCATCTGGTACTGTACTTCAAGTAACTACTGTGGAGTATTTACACTTCTGACATCAGCTATTATCCTTGACAGAAAAAAAACCAAAAGGAAACTGTTGCTATAAAAATTTGCAGAGAAACAAACTGCTGGGTGGGATTTTGTTAACAAATTTCACTGAGATTTAAAGGTTCTTGGCCTTTTAGAAGTACTGATACATTCAGCAGTTTCCAGAGACTTGAGTGGATTTATCAATACTTCAGAAATCAATTATTAAGGGATCACAGATCCGTATTCCAAAGGATGATTTTTTTTATGTTCCCAGATTGAAGACAGAGCATGGTGTACTATTTGCTCAATTAGAGAATCTTTCCTTGAATAGTCCGAAGCCACCAGTTAGGGGCAGGGGGAGGGCAACAAACAACCCGCACTCTTCAAAGGCTGAATATTACACTATAGAAGTGTACATGACAACCATAAAACCACCTCAGCATCTAGAAAAAGCTATCTGCTACTATTTTTAGGTTATATCACTTGTACCTTTGCTGTAATTCATGATGTTGGCAAACCAACTACCTGGTTTTAGATTACTGAATACATATATTACTCAAGGGAAATACACAATGAAATTGACTCTTCCCCAGACAATGTACACAGAAGTTAACTGTTTTCCTCTCAGTTTCTTCACTCAAATAAGTTGGTAGCAGAATTTGATGGGGCTTCGTGGTTTTCAGTGCCAGCCCAGATCTCCAAATGACAACTGCTCACAGCTGATCATCAAAAGAACAAGAAGTAAGAAGTTAGTGTATCACAATTACGTATTAACTATCTCCTACTATGTCACAACATTACAAGTCCTGGTAAAGATTAAGAGTATAAGCCTCTCTGTACTTCTTAAAAAAGCAACAGAACTCTCTACTTTGTCCAGCAGCATCAAATAAAGTAAATGGCTGATGACTACAACAAAGGGTATGAGGAATGTGAAAGTCGTGGTGAGTCCATAGCAGCCCCTCTCTCCTGCTCCTTTCTCCTCACATCAGCATCAGCCCTCCACAAGCCACAGCTTCTGTCAGTAGAACCAGTCCCATGGGCTGCAGTTCCTTTAGGAAATATCCACCTGCTCTGGCATGGGGACCTTCATGGACTGCAGTTATTGTCTGTTTAGCTGTGGTCCTCTGCACAGAAACATCTGCTCCACTATGGTTTCCTCCAGAACTTCCACAGGCTGCAAGAGAAATATCCACTTTGAGACAGGGTGACCTTGTTCCCCCCTCTTCCTTCGCACACCTCAGTCTTCATAGGAAGAGTAAAATTTTGCTCATAATTTTATCTTCATGTTGCTTATTAAAGAATGGACTCAGGACAGCAGGTTCTGGCATTAAGTACCTTTAAAATTCTCTCACTTTGATTTCAGGGAACAGAAGAAGGTTTAATAGATAAATCTGATGAAAAGTTCCATCAGAAAGCTAGCAAAAACTGTGCAGCTGAAATGCTGCCTAAGACATCCAGATTCAACAGTCCTTGCGGAGGTAAATGTCTCACAAAGAGCGAACAGTATCATCCATGGTTGGCTTGGACAATCATGATGTTAAAGTGAATCTGTCTGCTTGAAGGAAGGGGATCACTCCTCCTAAGGAAAGTTGTTTTGTCACAGAAGCTGTCCTGGGTTTAGCAGTAGCAGTCATTTTTTCTTCTTCATAGTAGCTGGTGCAGATGTGTTTTGATTTTCAGTTGGGAACAAAACTGATAACAGGAATGTTTTTAGTTACTGCTCGAATGTTTTGTTCTGACCAAGAACTTTGTGAGTCTCATGCTCTGCCAGGGTTACCACTCTGCCTGAAATACTTCTCTGGACATTTACTTTAAACAGAAGTCCTGAGGATAACCTTGACTTCCACAAAAATGCATTTCAAAAAGACTGCAAAAACAATTAAGGTTTGGTGATAAACAGGAATATCACTCTTCCCTAATACAGAATGTAAATGATGGCACTGCTGAGAAAAGGGAAAATTAAGTCTTCTAAGTACCCAATGAACAGGAGTGGAACAAATTTTCCCTCTTCAAATATATCCTTATAGTAATCTGAAGAGAATACTTCTGTGATTGTGTAGTGATTTCTTTAAGACCTATTCAATTCCTTATTGTTCAGCTTACAGTGCCAGAAAAAAAGGACTGTTAAAGTTAACATCTGCTAACTAATCACAAAACAGACCATCACAACATTTTACAGGGTTTGAACACAGCTATGAATTTTGATTACTATCAACTTTGAGTGGATTAAAGCAGCTTTTTACTGTGGGACTTACAGAACCTACCACTTATTCCTTTAGAGGAAATGCTTCTGAAAATGAACATCTTCATTTTGGGTTCAGAAAAGATGACCTAGCATTGCAAGTATGCCAAATACTAGAGATGGAAATCAATCAGGTGAATTATATTCTTCTGTTTTTTTGACTAAATATTTCATTTTTACAGTCTTATTAACATCTTACAGGAGAGATTATGACATGCAAATATACTTAGGAAGGGCTGCTGCACAGATCTTAGCTCCATTCCATTTTGCTGCTTGACACCAAGAGTACATGCATATGTACTGCATCTCAAGCTTTTTGGGTCACTTTTGTGGCAATACATTCATATCTGATTGAGGCAATACTAAAATCTACTTATGAGCACCTCTTGATGAGCTATACTCCAGTTGGAACTACTATACACTGTGTAAACAGTCCCCTCATGCAGAAGTCAATTGGATTAGAAAAGCTTTCTGTTAAGCTATTGAGTCCACATCTTTGCATTATGACAGGATTCATTTCTGCTCTGCGCTTAAGAAATGATAACCTGCTGAGCAATTCTTTACAATTTCCAATGACATAATTTAAACTATTTGGGCTTACTGTCTTATACACATGCATCCCATCATGCACATGCACAGTTTGTTTCTTTTGCTACCCTTCCAATTTACTAATTCCAAAATACTTTTACTTTAAAATTAAAAATTCACATTATTAAACTCTCAAACTTTTCCCTTGTGCAAGAATAAAAATCCATTACAAGAATATTTGATACCTCACTGTAGCTTTGTGTTTAATTTGAGAGAACAGCTCCCTCCCTGTAGGAAAGGTTTCAGTCAAATAGTCATCCCCGTTGTCCAGAGAACTACACATTCTAGGAGAAATGAGTACTCAGAGGATGCTAAACACTATAGTCAGATCATATTAATCGGAAGAGGGACAACCAAAGCATTATGCCAAAGACTTGTTAATAACTGGAGAGCATAATGAATGTATGTACCAGCAGGGGAGCCATTGATCCACAGTCCATCACAGATGTCATGAGAACAATTAACTATAGCTCCCCACTCATTGAATACGTCATTTCTCCACTGCCCTTTCAAACAGGAATACACATGGATTTTAAATTTCGACAACACCACAGCTAAATTATAAAGAAGGGATTATTTCAGCCAATTTTCAATAGCAGAGTGGGTGGTCCTCAGGACTTTTTATAAATACCCTTCCAACACTTGTGTGAAAAGTTGAATAGGAGACCACACAACCATCAAGGATTAAGTACTCCTCTAAAGGGGAAAGGGGGGAGAATCAAACATTTCTTGCCCAAGGTTTGTTACTGTGGGATACTATTATATGAGGTCCTTCAGTTCATATATTACATCACATTAAATTACATGGCAAGAATGAATAACTGCTTTGTCACATACAGAATCATGCATTATTTTGCTTTTTAAAAATGGTGAAAAGTGAAATAGTGTACCAAGCTCAATTCCAAAAAGCTTTGGTTATTTAGATCTGGACTGCATTTCATCCAAGCCATACCCTTCACACAAAAGTTTAAAAATTCCTGAGGCTGCAAAGCCAAATACCACAGAAGCTTAGGTATGAGCCAATTAAAAGTTTCTAGCAAAGTTAAACTTGCACATGTAAGCGTGCAATGGAGTGTTACGTCATGGTGAATGGGCAGTTCTTCTACTGTACCCTTTCAACACAGTATAATCTTGAAATGATTAGCTCACAGCCACAATTTCACTAACATTAACTGACAGCCCAGTAAACACTCCTTTGTGTGGTCCTATACTAGGGAAGGATAGGAAAATTTGTCAAACATTTCACAGGTATTTGCTGACAGGAAAGGAAAGAAGACAATCAGGAATACTGGGTTCAGTTTCAGATGTGAAAAGAATGCATAATATTGTATACTGTAGTATGCATCTTGAAGCACAAAGCTGGCACTGAAAATTAGTCTGAGTTGTTCCCATATCTCGGGAGGAGTTTGGAGTTGAAACTGATAAGGAAATAATCAAACAACGGTCAAAGTCCAGCCTAAAATCCAGGCATAGGAAATAAAACAACTCCATAACAAATGTCACTTGTTTTACGCGGTACTAAATCCTGTGTAGCTATCAGACAACATTCTTTCAATGTTAAGAGCACATAAGGAAGTAGAGATTTAAAATCTGAAGTGATCATTCTTCTATTATGTTGGATATCTAGCTTTTCATGTGATAACAGCAGAGGGGGAAAATAAAGCACTACTGTAACTAAACTGTGTGAACCCAGTTGAAACTCCAGATAGATTTGGCAGCATTTTGTTTACACCTTTAGCAATTACAGATGTAAGCTAGAAGATAAAAGCAAGGACAAGGCAGTTCTTTGGGAATATGCTTCTGATCCTACTTGCTTTGGCCTATTGTTTCCATCACTTCAAAGCACACAACACTATCTCAACAGTCATCTCAATGACAGCAGCACTGCTAGTAACTACTGTACTCAAGATCCAAGCTCCACTAGCATTTTCACAATCTTCTCTGCTCAGTGGAACTGGTAGTCAGCAGTTGTCCTAGTTGTCCTCCTGAATATATGTAACAACCAGGTCTAGAAAAAACTCACTGTGACTGGAATTGTATCCAAATTTTGTACTGAAGTCACAGGGGCCTGCACCCTGTACCACTGCATTTAAATATGCAATAGGATTCGGCTGGGTACTGCTTCCTCTAGGAAAGGAAGAAGGCCAGGGAGTATAAAATATGCAGCCTATCTCAATGGTTCCTTATCACTACCTGTAAAGGCATTGTACTTGCTTTCAATCAATTCTGATGACTGCCTACTATTAATGTCACTCATTCTCTTCAGTAATTAAGCCACCTCCTTCTTAGATGTGTCTTTGTCTTTCTCTGGCACATTTCCTTGTCTTATTCTCTTTTCCAGATGGCATAAGGATGAGAGATAAGTGTTGCTAAAAGTTGCTTAGCAATGCAACACATGCAAGGTTTGGAAATGCTGACGTCCACATAAGCACTATCTATACATCACACATTTATGCAGAGAAACAAAGGCGTGAACAACCAGAGTGACACAGGGGCCTCCAGAAAAAGAGCTACCAGTTAGTACACAAACAAAGGGGAGCAAGAAACAGAGAAGAAAAAGCTACAAGCTTCCAGTGATGGACTGTATCGTGCTGTGGGGGTTCTCGTTTGTGTTTTCTTTTGGTTTTAAACTAGAACACAAAATTCTGCTTTAAACTAAATCCTTGACTTTTAGTAAGGCGCTTTGTTTTCTGTGATTCAGAGACCTAAAACTCACAAAGACACTGCAACTTACTCATAGAGACCAAAGCAGAAATAAAGTTCATGAAGAACAGTAACCAGTGAAGACAAAGATGTTTATCACCACCTAGGTATCAACACAGATATCCTCCTATCCCAGTAATCAGTAATAAGGAATTCATTCCAGTAACTGCACACCGCAGTGGTAGATCGTTTCTAACTAAAGTAAATGTGTTTATATGGGATTTATTTAAACCACAATTAAATGTTTCAGTTAATAAATAAGAACATTTTATACACTAACAGTGGTAATTTCACAAGATCATATTACCATATTAATTCATCTCTGCAACAGCTTGTGTAAACAGGTTATCATGACTCACTGAGTTTAAAAAACCTGAGATGTTAAGAATTTAGTCATCATGGGAGACAACTTTGAAACAACTAGTTCTAAGAAAATAACTTAAACAGTAGTAACTACTCTATGATTCTATGTGTGAGGTGTCCCTGCCTATGGTAGGGGGGTTGTAACTAGATGATCTTAAGGTCATTTCCAACCCTAATGATTCTATGATTCTAAATTCACATGTAGCGCAGTTACATGATGATGTTTCTATGTTTCAATTACTGGCTACTACAATTTATATTGTAATTAATTCTGTTTTTTCAAATTCAAGCTTGCCTGCCTCTAGACTCAACTCATCTGCCTCTACACTCAACAATTTCTACACGCTCTGATTTGGGCTTTCATCAGTAATTTTCATTATTTGGTTTCAACCATTCATGAAACTTCTTTGTATGAGCCTGATCTTAAATATCATGTCAAAATTACAGATTCAAGCAATGCCTGAACCACGTTTTCCTTTATTAAAATCTCTGGCATTACAGCATACAGCCTCAGCTGATGCTAATTTAGACAAACACTGGTCTAGTGGGATGTGTCTAGAGCGGATTGGAACTAGATGATCTAAAGGTCCTTTCTAATCCAAACCATTCTATGACTCTCCGATCTGCATTTAAATACACAGTTACTCATGTATATCCTGACTACTCATCTGGCTGAGTATGTTCAGATAGTTCACACACTATGGCCTGGTTTTAGAACCTGGGAGAATCCATGTTCATCCCAAGAACTACCGTCTCAAGTATAAACCAGTTTATGTAAAAAGACATATAAAGTTTTATTTCTCCCTTAAACTTCAGAGTTTCTGTACAACATTTCAGAAAGTTATTGACACTCAAATTGTTTTACTGGCTTAATATACATGAAAGACAATAACTTTTGATTGCTTTTGATCCCTGAATAAGGAAATAATAAGGGGAATAATAAGGAAATAATGTTTTGCTGGATTTTTTAATATAGGAATGTAATCAAGATTCAGGAAGACCTATTGTATCTTCCAATTTCATATTATCCACTAGTATGTAGAATAGCTCTGATCAGTCAAAATTCCAGTAATTGGCATAATTTGCATCAGAACTGAAACTGTGGCACTGCCAAACAGGTACCTCAGATGGATTTGGGGGGAACACAGGCCTGCAGGTGAAGAAGCCCATAAGGCTTGCCACCTGTTCCGTGTGGCTAACAGGTGTATCTAACAGCAGGCCTTCCTCTGGGAAAGAAGACAAACCAAACACAGCCAAAACACACAAAGAAGCAGCAACAGGGACAGAATGGAGCACAGCATCTGCTTACTGGGACCTAGGCAGCAGCCAGAAATGAGAAATCACAGAAAGGAAACACTTTCATGAAGAAAATGAGCAATTTACTTCATTAGCATCTCATTGTCATCTTTCATTCTCAAATGTGTGCACATATGAACGCATGAAAGCCAGACAGGCCACTGCAGTTACAGTTTCCATTTGGCATCTCTTGACAACATTTCTACCCATTGTGAAAATAGTTTTACATTTAAGCAGTAGATAAATCACAGTTGTTGGTCATTATTGGACTCCTCTGCTGATATAGTTACAATTATTGCTTGTTTACTGGACACTCAATTGATCTGAATCTCTGAAGGTTCACAACCTACAATATGCTATTAATTGACAACATCCACTTACTAAAAATTTATCACTTGCAAGCGATTGATCTAAAAATCTATCCCTGACATTATTACAGTTAAAACCTAAGAGGAAAAACAGACAAATTCAACATTCCTGCCATTACTCAATCTATTCACATAGATCACATAGAAATAAATCTAGAATACTCTGCAGCTTCAAATATTTCCCCATTTTCTTTCTGTTCCAGCAGATTACTTCAGTATATCCAAGGTGCTTGTTTCAAAACTCTATGGTAACAGGTAAAAAAAAAAAAAACAACAACCAACAACTAAAAAAACTTTAACCTATCATTTTGCCTGAAGAAAACTACTCTTATGCTTTCATTGGTTTAAGTGAAGTCACATAATTTGAAAGCATCACATGCAGAGTGAACACTTGCATTAAGTGGTTGCCTTTTATACTGTTTTCTGCATGATACCAATAATCAATCAACAAAACAGTCAGGATTTTATCTGGGGGGGTAAAGGAGAGGCAGAGTATCTTGTCACTTCAGATCACATACACAGTGTAAACTTAAATATGGTACTAAATGCTTATAACTCTGCAGAGCAGGCTAGTTACTGAACAAATGTAAGCCTGTACAATTGATTAAATCAGTCTCAAACAGGTGCTAGAGAGACACCCAGTGGCACAAAACCGTGTGCACACAAACTGACATACAGGACTCACCTACAAACAGATGGGTCAAACAATCTTGAATTTCTTAATATATTTGTTCTAAGTTGAGCCTTAGATATAAGACATTATAAAAGCCTAGAAGTTTATAATTACCAAATATTTTTTTGTTATTACTGCTGTCTAATGAAAACTACAAATATAAAACAGTCTTTATTTTGAAGCCAACAAATCATATTCCTTCTGGTCTGTAAAACCAAAAGCGATGTGTTAAGATTTTTAGTGCCTTCTATTATGGTTTAGGAATATAAAAAGTAGTACTTGAATTTCAGTCACCTGAAGAGCTTTTTGATGGAAACTAGTATCAAAAATTGTTGATTCATGTTTCTTGTTCCTAACCATTGCCATATTTGATTAGCTTTCTGAAGTGACTGTTAACCCAGCCTAACGTGAGGAGCCAATGGAAAAATACGAAAACCAGACCTCTTCAATAAACATCATGGAGGTAGGACAACTTGAACTAAAGCAGTTTGGCTCCTTATGATACATGTTTATATTACCGATTTTAAGGAGACAGGGTTTGGTCTCTTTTTGGTAGTTACAGACTTACCTGTTTATGCCCAGTATTGAAATCCATTCCCCATAATTTCTCCATTGACACACTTGCCCTCACAGTAACCTCCATCTTTGATGAGCACCCTGTCCTGACCTAGGAAATGAAACAATACTTCCTATTAAGAGAGAAATGAGTGCCCCTATTTCTTGCTCAAGAAGAAAGCAGGAACTTTCTCATGTTTTTCTGGTTTATATGACTAAATTTATCTTTATGCACTATTGCATAAAGATAATTCACGTGTTTTAGACTTCTCAAACGTTCACACATTTTAGACTTCTCTCACTACCTCAGCATCTAAACACTGTCCCCAACTGAAGGGATTTACAAAGTATATACAAGGCAGAAATGCTGAATCCATTAAATCAGCTTTTTCCTTGTTGGCTCTAATAGAACAGAACCACAGTTATTAAAACTTGAAGTCGAGGATCTGACTTTCAGTTGTGAGCTCCACAGCCATGTTAGCTTCACAGTTAACAATCACATGCACATAAAAAGGGGATCCTTTCACCTTCTGGTTCTGTCTTACAGCACACAAAAGGTTTAATGACTACTAACGACGCCACCATTTTTCAGAAGGTAAAACCAAAAGGGTTGTTGCAGACTCGATTTATGCTCCTCAGGTCAACATAAATCCAAAGCTCAGCCAAAAGGCCTCAATTCCTCTGCCAAGACCCACCTGAGGCTCCTACACCTGCCTTGCCCATCGTGATAAGAGAACACAACCAAAATTACTCCAACAACTCAGAAATACTATACTGAATTCTCAGTAACTCGTAATACTGAAGTTAAAGCACTAAATCTCCTCGGGGATACCTACCCTGCAACTTCAGTATCAACAGCTGCGAAGAGAAATTTATTTCTGTGCTTGCTATTAACATTCACTTCACACTGCAATGGGAACCCAGGCTCTCGAATACCTGCAGGTCATTACAGTATTACCGGCAGATGACACAGAAACAGCCACGAACTACAGCGTTAGAACCACAGGAAGAGCGATTACGTTCGCATCAGCCTATAAACGAGGGCACAGGAGACCCGTCCGGCGCTGCGGGCGAGGGGCGAGCCCGAACTCCGCTGTTTACCTCAGCGCCCAGCTCATCCACCCCCTACACGCTCCCTCAGGCTCCCGCCACCACCGTCCTCCTCGCTCTCATAGGCTGAGCGGCAGCGAGGGGCGGGGCGCTCCTCACGCATGCGCGGACGCTAAAGATGCGTATCGACTGCGCCGGTGCTGTGTTCCGCCCGCCGCGGGGCGCAGGTCTCCGCTGGTAGCACGGCGGCTGCGCCCAGCCGGAACCGACACCTCCCGTACTCCCCGCTCCTGCCACCTGCCCTCATACGCGCCTCCTCCCTGCTTTTACCCGCAGCAGCGCCCACTTCCCCCGCCCCGGCCAATGGCGGGGCAATATCTCGTCTTTTCCCCGCCCCTTTGCCCCGGAGGCGGAAGTAGCTATTTCCCCGCTGTGCCGCCATATTGGATTCTGTGGAAGCGGGCGGGGGTAGAGGCAGGAGGAGCGCGGCTCGCCCGCCTGTGAGTAGCCGCTGCCCCGCGTTGTGCCCGTGGGCCCGGCCGGGCAGGTGGGACTGGGGCCGGCGGGTTGCGGCAGTGCCAGTCTGGTTCAGGGGCCTCCCGCGAGCGCGGGCGCTTCTTTGGGCTCGGCCGTGCCGTATCTGCGGCCCAGGCGCTCCTCCCCGCTGCGGGCACTGCGGGGCGGCTGCCCGGGGCCTGCCGCCGGCTCCGTTTCATTCTCGCCGAGGTGCTGCCCGTCCTAGTTCTCTCCCGCGCCCTCCTCTCATCAGCGGGCCCCGCTCCTGCCTCAGGGCCTCTTGCTGCCCGTGCGGCGGCAGCGCCAGCCTGCCCGTCCGCTGGCTCTTCCCCAAGTGTCTTGTGTTGGGTTTAACGAGTGCTCAGGGTATGTGGGTCTCAGGGAAGAGCTATGACTACGGGTGCTGTGCAGCTGCTGCTGGTTGCACGGTCCTGACAGGCCAGACCACAATTAAATAACGTGGGCTGTAGGGTTAAAAGCAGTGTATACAATCAGTGGGTTGATTTTCTGTGGTTGTCCATCCCATTGTTAAGAAGTCACTTCAGTGTGTTGCTCTTCAGCAGTGTTTTCTGTATGAGATAAGGAAACTTGCATGAGCAGTGGTGTGGTTTTGCTGCTTATGGGCTTCATTTATATACCAGATTTAACAAAAATCCATGTCTGGATCTGAGAGTTGTCTGAAAACTGTGCCTCTCTGTATGTGATGATGTGAGGCAAAAATTGAATGGCTTTACTGCCCCAGGGCCTGCAGTTCTTAAGGGCCCAGCAGTGCAGTGCTGTTTGTAGTGGTATTACCACAGTGGTTGTGCTGAAGTGATTAATTGTTGGAGGTCACACATTCACCCACTTGGTGTTTTCCAGAAGAGAAAAATGCTCTAACGTGGTTTAGTTTTGGTAGCAGTTTGTATTGTGCCGGTAGCCAGCCATTTGATTGTTTGTTGTATTAATCTTTGTATATCTTTCTGATTATTTGCTTTACTGGAATGGCTGAAGGGTTATTGTAATTCATTATGCTAAGTATTATGTTATGAAAGAGGGATTTCTACTAGTTAGATTTAAATATTACTTTAAACCAATGAGCTCTGACCTGTGTTCTTGACTAAACTACCTTCAAAGCAATGCGAAAGACCTCTTTTCTTGGTCATTATCTAACTATAAATGTTCTTTCAGTAAAGTTTTATCATGATAAGAAATGCTAACCAAAACTGCAAACTGTCAGGTGATAGAGTTCAGTCTGTGCTACTTAAATGGCGCCAGTGAGTGGTTTCTTGTCAGTAAAATAGGCAGTGTTAGCTGGTTGTGTTTCTTGGTCTGCTGTGGAAGAACTCTGTGTGTAATAAACAGTCGCACATAGGTGCATGTAATGTAATTTTTACACCAAGCAAAATGCTTGCTCCATTGTAAAGCCATCAGTAGCCTTACATACAGGATTCTTCGCTTGATCTGCAGAGTTCAATGGTTACAAGGTTGTAATGTTTGGTCTGCTTAATAGCCCAGATTTGCTATGGATGTATGTGTGAAATCAACATTGAAGATACAGGAGGTTTTATGCTTGTGATCTTTAGAGAATTGCTCTCTGATCAATAAATGGATTATCTTTTTGATATGGCTTATATACTTCAGGATATTTAAAAAGGGGGGGGGGGGGCACAAAATCATGCTCAGCTGATAATGCTGAGTAACTTCTGTCTCCTGCAGTGCAGTGAAGGGGAAGAATAAGAATTATTTCCTTTTACCTGNTTGGGTTTAAAGGGATTTTTTAAAAGGGGGGGGGGGGGCACAAAATCATGCTCAGCTGATAATGCTGAGTAACTTCTGTCTCCTGCAGTGCAGTGAAGGGGAAGAATAAGAATTATTTCCTTTTACCTGTATTGAAAAAGTCTGTATCTCTATTGTATGAGTTTGTATTTGATTTTTTTTCTTTTTGCTCTAGTTTGAATTAAAAGGGACTGCAGCTCCTGAAGCCTCATGAATGAATCCCTTTATCTTGTGAAGTGTAACAGGACTCCTTTTTATCTACTTAATTCCATAAGACGTAGCTTATAGATATTTACAGAGAAAATGCACAGCTTGCAGTTTCTGTGCCTCCCCACATTGGACTTGGCCTGTAATTATTTTTTGCAGCAGTCATTGTATGGCAGCATCTAAGATAATTTACAATTTTCTGGTTTAGTAAAATTTGGTAGATCTTTATTATCGTCTGAGGCCTTTGAGATATTGATAGAGGGCTGAAAGAACTCCCACTATCCTAGAGTTATGTAGTCCCACCCACAGATGAGGACTCCAGGAAGTAATGTCAGGGATTGCTTTTGGTGATGTGGCAAAAATTTTGTTTGTTTTCTATCTTGAAGGGAGCTGTAAAACTTGGGTGAGCTTAACTGAGAAGAAAAATAAAGCTCTGAAATTGGTAGCAGAAGTATGTGCTAAAAAAGAATTCGCTTGGTTCATTTTTTATTCCAAGTTCAGAATCCTGGCCCTTACACATCTTTGCTCTTATGCAGCTTTTCTGTCACTGCTGAGTTCTTAATGTTCAAGAAAGAGAAACTCATTGAATAATTCTAGCAGTGGGCAGGGTTTTGGTACAGGTGCTTGGGGTAGAGATTTTTGTCTGTAGGCTACTGGTGTACAGAGTCCTGAACTTCACTATCTAGTCAGTATTTAAAGATCCTAAGCAGCTTTTTAAAAAGTGTTTATTTTGGTTTTGTTCTTTGCCTGCAGAAACTGAGGAGATGGGAGGGTGGTGCGGCAGTTCATATTTCAGTGCTTAGATGTTGTAAGTCAGCTCCTGCCTGCTCAAGGTGAAGATGTATAACAAGGCTCATTCCTGCAGTTCTGCATGGACTTCTTTTCCCCTCCTTCCAAAAACGGACTGGATCCTGTTTTGCCTTTTGTAAAATACTCTTGTCTTTGCTCTCTTCCCAGTTTCTTTTGAAAATTAGTTTCTTTTGGAATAAATTACCTCTCTTTAAGAACACTTCCTTAAAAGTAATTTATGTCAGAAAGGGCAATCCAAAAGGATATCACATGTAAATGCTGGTTCAGATAATGTACTGTAAAACTTCGTGAGCTCAGATTTTTTTGTTTTAAATGTTATCTATGTGTCATGTTTTGTTTCCACAGCAACCATGTCAGAAGGGGACAGTATTGGTGAGTCTGTGCATGGAAAGCCTTCTGTGGTCTATAGATTTTTCTCAAGACTCGGACAGGTTAGTTTTCTGCAGGGCTTTTCTGAATCCATTAGAAGCAGGTCTCAGTGCAGCTTCTTAATTAAACACCATTACTTTTTGGATGAGTTGTTCAGACACTAACATCTGTATGAAATACAGCTTAACGGAATAATTAATGGGCTTACATGTGATACTGCACAGTGAAAATACATGTTGTCAAAAATGAAGAGTGACGACTTCAGTTTTCCTGTCAGATTCATCTTAAGGAAAGTAAACTTGTATTAAATATTGAAAAAACAAATTGCTTTATGATGCTCCCAGCATGAGGAATTGTTTTTTATTTGTAAAATACAAAACTCTTACAATGCTTGTGTGTTTGTGTGATGCAGTTTATTTGTAAGGAAGAATACAAAGGTTTCATGTTACTCTCCTTTCCAAAATACTCCTCACAAATGCTTACTGTTTCTAATTGCTACCCTGTACTAAACTTTATTCCCTGTGCATCATGTATTTTACAGATGTACACTTTATATTTTTTCCTAGATCTACCAATCCTGGTTAGACAAATCTACTCCATATACTGCGGTGCGATGGATTGTAACTTTGGGTCTGAGTTTTATCTACATGATTAGAGTTTATTTACTGCAGGTAAGAAAACTGGATTTACTGCTGAAGTAGATTTAGATATTACTGTTCTATTTTTTGTTAAGGGTTTTTGAGGCATGGTATTACTCCAGAATTACATATTGTGTCATTCAGCACATAGTAGAAGTAAACTAGATAGTCTGAAGGACTTCCTGCTTCAGAATGGAGAATGTGTGAATGCTTGAGGATATGCATCTGATGGCAACAGAAATGGATGTTTGTTTGTTTCTTTAAATCTTGCTTACTTGTATTACATTAAGTTCAGTTGTCATTTAGGTAGCTTTAAGTGAAAAATGTTACATATATTTCTGTCAGTGCACAAAGAAAAGAAATAGATTTATAAAGGTGAGTTCATCTTTTCATAGAGTCAGACTGCTTATTTTGTACACTGAGAATTTCTAGTATTTTTATTTAAAAGTCCAGAAAATGTTTTGTGCTAATGTGTGGATGTAGAAAAGCACTTCTCAACGAAGCAGAAAACCAGACTGTTTAATATTGTTGAAAAATCAGTACCTGAAAATGGTTTTCAGAAAGACACTCTTTTTTCCTCCCTGCTTCAGGGTTGGTACATTGTGACATATGCCTTGGGAATCTACCACCTAAATCTCTTCATAGCTTTCTTGTCGCCAAAGGTAGACCCCTCTTTAATGGAAGATTCAGGTATGATGAATAGTTCAGTTAATTTTGCTATTATTTTGTACTTAGTCAAATTTCCAGGTCCTTTTGCTTGATACAGTAAAGATGTGCATTACACTAGAATCATTACATTGTATTTTGGACTTGCAAAATATCTATACAGCTTGACATCAGGAGTTACGATAAAATTTTCAGGATTACGATAATATTTTCAGGACTTGAACATATTCCATACTGTGTTAGTCTTCTATGTCTTGAAGGAAGGCTTATGTGACTTAAGTTTTCCCCATAATAACTCAAGTGACCTGGTGCTCCTTTCCGTTACCTATTTTCTTTGGGGAAACCAGTGTTAAGTTACATTAAAACAGTCACTGTAACTGGAATCTGTGTGTAACGGTGAAAGTTTTTCTTTTTTTTTTAAGATGAAAAGTAAAGAAAATCTTGAGTCTGAGGAGTGTGGAAAATGAGTGTGAGGGGGTTTGTGGTTTGTTTCTTTTCTGGTTTTTTTCAGATGATGGTCCTTCCTTACCTACAAGGCAAAATGAAGAATTTCGGCCTTTCATTAGAAGGCTTCCAGAGTTTAAATTCTGGTGAGTGGATCTGTCCATGCTCTGCTTCTGAGAAATAGAAATACTTGCATCAAATCAGTGGTAGCTGGGGTTGAAGGATTAATTGTTAATATTATTTTTAAGGCACTCTGCCACTAAAGGAATCCTGGTTGCTATGGCATGTACGTTCTTTGAGGCTTTCAACGTTCCTGTTTTTTGGCCAATCCTTGTGATGTACTTCATTATGCTTTTTTGTATCACTATGAAGAGGCAAATCAAGGTAACTTTCTGAAAATAGAGAAGCATTTGTCATGTCAGAATTTACAGTATTATTCCAAGCTGTCCATCCAGTTGACCATGTTAGAGGTATAAGTTGTACTGCTCGTGCTTCTTTGACTAGAGGAACTTAAACAATTTGCAACTTTGAGCAGATATTGACAATGGGAAATAAAAATGCTGTGTAGAAAAAGTGTTCATGCACCACCTTACAAAATCTTATGCTTGCTTTCAGAAGGTTTCAGTTGTAGAATTCAGTGTCTGCTTTTTATGCATGAGGAGTCTTAGTTTCCCGCCCGCTTCCTTTCTTCAGTTAACTGTGGCTGTTTTTAATGAAGAGGCCTTGTAGGATCTCTGATGGGTGAAAAGGGAAGTTCTGATAAATTGGTGTGAGAGGGTAGATGAAAAAAAGGGGAAGAAGAACATAGGCAAGTCATTCACACCAGTTTTAACAGATTACTTAGGGTTTGTTGGCATTTTAAAAAGAACTGATTTCTTTCCCAGACACTCAGAATTTTGGCTAGGTACTGTTCTTCAAAGTTATACATTAAAGATTAAGGGGTCATAAAGAACTAATACCTCTGTGCTTTATCCAGTTTACTCATAAGGGGAATCACAGGAATCTTCACTGTACTGTAAAATTGTTGGGTATACCAAAGTTTGAGGTTTAAAAGACTGGGCTCATACCCCTGTTTTGATGTAAACTGATGTACAATTAGTTACTTCTTTACCTTTACAATGCTGAAGAACTGTCTTTCTAGAGGGCTTTGTAGTTTACAATGCATAGTATAAAGCGTTTTTGTAAATATTATAAGTTTCTTGCCTAAATGATTGTTCTTTTCTCTTTACAGCACATGATAAAGTACAGATATATACCCTTCACACATGGCAAGAGGAAATACAAAGGGAAAGATGATGCTGGAAAGACCTTTGCTAGCTAGAAGATGCAATCAACCTGTTGACCAGTTCTACTTCTAACTAAAGGAACGATTTTGAGCCATTGTAACAATGCCTTTTTTTTCATAAAAAATGATTAACAGAGTGGTGACAAAACAGTTAAATTTTTGTTTTAAAGGATTGTGCTATTTTTATCTGAAGTATCAGTTTCTTGAAGAAACTGGCATTCTAACCAAATTGCATTGAGTTTGTTATCTTTTGTAAGCAGTTGGAGAAACTTTGGATAATCCCATAGATTTGGGATAATGCATTCCTTTCAAGATCCACTGCACTGGAGCAAGTAATGGCTTAGAGTTGTGTATTTTTACATAGTTCTCCTGCTCAGTATCACCCTGAAGTGCTGTGCACGTATCTGGAGGAAAAATGTACAGTGGCACACGTGATGCTGTTTTCTGCTTCATGGCTGTGTGCTATTTTCATAGACAAATTCAGCAGACCTAAATAGATACAGAACTTAAGCCAGTTTCCTAAATGCATGGTATTACAGAGTTATAACCAAACAAATATAGATAGGAATAAGAAATCTACAAAATTATGGGGTTTGCAGTAGGGAAAAGATACTCATGGCTTCTCAAGTAACTCGTTTGTGTTGGGTTTTAATGCCAGTTTCACCATGACATCTCCTTGCAGATGCTAAAATTGGGCTCTTTCATGAATGCTCAAGCTTTGTTCAAAATCACAACTTACTTTGAGGACCTGGAATTATAAGAATATATTTTAATTGTTACTAGTTGGGAGTTTCTTTCACACTTAAGGATTTCTTGATTAATTTAAGCTGACTTCATGCAGCCCCTTCAGAATAGACCTAAACTGGCCATAGCAGATAAATGGTGTGGGTTTTAACACAGCTTTTCATTTTCTGTGAGGAAAAAAAAGAATCCAAGATAAATGACCTGCATGTAAACTTTTTCATGTGATACAGCTGCAGTTTTATTAAGTGAATTTTTAATTCCAAAATTTATTAAAAGACAGTGTCCCTCTTTACTTGTTCTCTATCTTTATATACATATATTGACCTGACAGTATTTATGGCTCCTTCTCAATAATCATTACCCTTAATTTATCTTCATGAAATGCCTTTTTCAACTCTTCAGGGAGTATTCAGTGGCAGAAAGCAGGAAAAGATTAGCTCTGAAGATTCTGCATGGAGAACAGTGGCAACTTCAACAGACACCAAAGTGGAAAATACATGTAGGAACGCTTTCATCTGATTTTTGTTGAATGTATTTGTTATGGAGCTCTGGAATTCAGTGTTCAGTAATCCTGGGTAGTGACAGGTAGTTTTAGTTCACATTGACCTGTTGCTTTTTCTTTGGTTTTCATGTGTTTCATTAGCAGTATGGAAACCAGTAATGGTAAAACTTCAAATTATGGAAACACATTACCAGAAAGGGCCTTATGAAGTCCCAGTCGTGGGTGCTTGGAGCTTGTAGCCTAAAAGTCTGAAATTCCTGAGTTGGAAACGCTGTCTTAGGTTTGCTGGAGTTCCTGAATAATATGGCAAACTGGGGAGAAAAATATGTTCTGTTGATCAATATCAGCATCTGGGATGACTCCTATGTTCTGTCAACGCCATCCATTGCAAATCAAACATTTTTACCTCCACTTAGTGGCATTAGTGGCAGTTTGAGAGGAATGCCTGCTCATTCTCAGGTGGGCGAAAGTGCTCTGCATTCAGTGGGATTTACACTTTTCAAATAGGGATTGTAGGTGGTGCTGGGAGAAGGGCGTAGTTCCCTGGCTGACTCAGCATGCAAGGGCTGCACAAGTTTGATGGCATTTTGTTAAACTTTGCTCTATTTTTATCACTTGCAAGTGCTAAAAATAAATTACCATTATGGAATGCACGAAAAACTTGGCTTGACAACTTCACAGATGCTTCCCAGTCATCGATTGTTTCCTATGTTTACAGTGCAACTGAATGTGTGTTCTTACTGTTCTCTTAGTAAAGAGATGCAGCAGTGGTTTCCTTAGATAGTCATGTTTTGATTTGTGATAAGGAGCATTTCCCTCCCGCTGTTGCCTTGATGGTTTTAGGTTGGCAAAGGATGCCTGAAATTTTTTCTGGTGTACAAAAGGGATGCTATTGCAGCTCTGAAGATCATGTTTGTACAGTAATGAAGAAGTGTTTGCATAGATACCAGCAACTGTTTTTTTTAAATTTTATTTATAGTTATGATGAAAAGTTAAAGTAATTTGGGGTGTTTTTGTGATAACATTTGGAGATTTAATGGTTAAAGTAGCTGAGCAAGATCTCTGCAGTACAAGTAATCATCTTAGAAGAAGTGCTTTTACTGTAGCACACTTCCCCTGCTACCCCAAGTTCACATTCAGTGCCATTGTGAAAGACTTATTGAAACTGTAACTCACAATCCACAGAGTGGATCATCTGGTGTTTTCTCCCTATCTGTATTTAAAGAATACAAATAAATCAATCTTGCACATTATCTGTCGTGCAGGAATGACAGGATGTTAACTAACAATTGTCTTTTTCCCTGCTGCTCAGATACTTGTAAAACTGAATTAATATTAACTTATGGGAATAAACCTTGAGGTGGTGCTGCCGAATCCTTCCTCCTTTATACTCTGAAATACCGGCTTAGCTAAATTGCTCTTATTGCCATGAAGAGCAGAGGGTGTTTCATGGCTGAAATCAGCTGCTTCCTCATGTTAGACTGTAGAAAACACCACACAGACAAACTTAAGCTGTGTTACAAAGTTAACATTTTATAGTTGAGTTTAGTGTACATACTAGGGCTTTTTGAAAACACTTGTTACATTGCTATAGTCTTAAGTATCTAAAATATTTGGTAAGAAGTCTTTAATAGTGGTAGAAGAGCTTTGAGTTTGGAAGCTGAATGTTAATTGATGAGTGTGCAAATTAGTCTGTCTTACCGGGGGTTTTATTACCTGCTTCTGTTGATCTAGAAGAAAGTCATGGTTTGTCACACCAAGGAAACCTGCTTTTGCTTTAGTGTTAATCTGTTATGAAAGCAGAATGGTACATGTACATTTATCATCAGAACTTCCACTGCAGTTAAACTAAGGATCTGTCTAGTTCTTGTCCTTTTCCCCTGAAGCCCACAGCATGAAATCATATTACAGGAGAAAGGGAGTCTTACAAATCGTAGAACTTTACCAATTACCTTAGGTACGCTATGAAAGTTTGGAAGACCCCATTATTTACACTTTAGAGAATGAGAATCTGATTGAAATTTTTCATTGTCCAAAGTGAAGAAAACTGTTACATTTGTGGTATGCACTTTTTAGAGACGTATTTTTAATACAGTCAAGAACCATGTTAGAAGAAATGGCAAGGTAGAGGCAGAAATACATTTATTCTGTACAGCAGGAATGAAGTGCTGCTTTGCACAGGCAGTTACCAGTTTATTTAATAAAGTCTTTCTCTTGGACTAACTCAAACCAACTTTATAAAGGGTACGAGAGCTGAGGCCGTTGCCATCAAATAGCAGATTATTTCCTTTAGAGTTGATAGTGACGTAGGTAGATCAGTTTCTGAGCATGAAACTTTTCTCTGCACAGTGGACATTCTGTCTGCAAGAAGCAAGATTAAGAAATTCTGAATTGTTCTGTTTAAAAGTTTAGGGAGAAAATGTAACTGTTACGTCTTATTCCACAGTGTCTGTAAAATTCTTAATGGAAAAACTGTTGTATTTCATTAATCCAGAGCAAAATCCAAGTTTAAAATACTATGCATAAGTGCTAGCTGAGTTTGGTTGTAACTCAGGCCTTAGACTGGAAATCAGAATGATCTCCAGGTCTGTAGATGGAGAAATCGCCTCCATGGCTGGCTTCCACAGTAGTCTGATTGTGTTTCAGTGGTTGGTACAGAAAACTGCTCACCTTACTTACCTCTTCTCTGTAATTTATAGTCATTCTGCTTTAAGAAAATCTATAGGCCCTGACAGACTCTCATGTGGGCTTTTGGGTGCCTTAGTGAGAGAAAGGGTGTTACTTCAACACCCAGGCTGACAGGCATGTTCAAGTAGGAATTTCATCACATTTACCCCTTCCAGCTTCCAGTTGTCCCTCGGTACTTACTCTGGTGTTACACCACTCTGTGATGCATTCCCAGCAGAAGAGGTGGCCACAAGGAGTTGCTGTTGTATGTCTCCGTTCTTCCAAACACAGTGTGCAGCGGGAGTGGCGCCCAGGAGTCTTCTCATTGCTTGTATTTCTAGGTAACATAGTTAGTTATATGTTGCTTAGGTCTACTTAGCCTGCTTGTAAGAAATATTTAATAGCACAATCCTAAAGTAAACCTTCTCTTCAAGTATTAACCCTTTCGTGTGAAGATCTCAGAAAACATGAAAGCAAAGAGATGCTTCAAACAATGAGGAGTTCAAATGTTTTATCAGGTTCTAACCTAGCCAGAGCTGTCACTCCGGTTATGGAGAGACAGTAGCTCCCTGTTCAGGAAAGCTGCCACATTTCCCACCCTTGATTCCACCTCTTCCCTAGTAAGTAAACACCATCATACTTCTGATGAGCTAGATTGCGGTGTAGTTTCCATTCCTGCCTTGCTCTCTGCTTCTGTTTGAAGCTGTACATCTGAACACCAATTGTTAGAAGAAGATGGAAGAGTGAAATGATTCCAAGAAACTTGTAACTTGATCGAATGCTCTCATCTTCTCCTTGCGGTCCTCCAAAATGCAGCTACGTAATTCACAGAAATAGAGATGTTTTGTTACTGCAATTTGATGAAATTATAAACACCCCCCATCAATAACCACGATTTGGGATTGTCATGTCCCATGGAGTTATTATGTGACTTCTCACTTTCTGTGTATTTGCAGGAGACACACTGGGCCGGTGTTCTGTAGTTACACAAGGTGTTAAGTTCTGACTGAACTCACATTTATTAGCCATAACCTTTTGGCTGCAGGGACTCATAACCCCTCTATATGGTATTAAAAATACCCTCTGACCCCTACTACAATCAACTGCAGCCAAATTCTATATAATTTTTGCACACACAGCATCCCACAAGAGACCAAAATACTGCAGTGGGTGCTGTCTTCAAACAAGAAATACTTACATATGTAATCCCTGTGATTCTTTTAGACAGGTGATAAAAAGTGCCACTTATGTAGAACACTGCTAGATGCAGTCGATGAAGCAAAGGAATGCTTTGTTTAAGAACATACACAATCTGTAGGACTCTCTTCTTCTGCTGCTCTGTAAGCTCCCCAACTTGTCTCTGTATCCAGCTTCGTATTAAGGTCCTACTGGATAAGCCAAGTGCTAGGTTGCTCTGCGAGGCGCTGGACACATCAGCTTCTGTCTGCAGCTCGTGTTCCAGGTGCTGTAATCCCTTTTCTAAGCAATAAGGTACTACAGTATGAAGAGCAACAAAGACAGCCCGTCGAAGAAAGGCAGGTACCCTTTTCTTGGTTGAGTCAACTTGAACAATGTTAACGTACTCTTCACCCAGCGTCTGGTAACCTGAATAGTGTGTGCAACAGAGAACGTGGAAGGTAAGACAGCAACTGCAGTGGAGAGAGGCTGCTCAGGTCAGAACCGTCGGGGTTTGGGGTTTCTGAAGCGCTCAGTGAGGTGAGTGCTGTGCTTACCTCAGCATCTGCAGCAGCCCTGTCTGCAATGGGTTTAGGCTTAAAGCAGGGGTGCTTTTTCATAGTGTTCTGCATCCCTTTTTAGAACAGACTGGTTTGTGTTTAAGGACATCCTTATTTACAAGAACATCTATCTGGGTTGATAAACTGCTGCATTCGTTCTCAAGTTCTGGCAGCTGTGTGGCTTCGTATTTACTCAAGGCATTTATACAACAGCAATATAAACACACCCCACACCCCCCGCCCGCCCTGTTTACGAGAGCCCCTGCCGGGCAGTGTCATTCCCGCTGCTGGTCACCAACACCCACCGCACTGAGGAGAAACGCTGAACACGAAGTGAGGCGCACGTTACCTGACAGAGTGGTGAGGAGGAAGTAGGCTACATCAGAGAGCAGTTCCACCTCCTTCCTCCATTGCAGCCACTTCCTGGCACCTAAGGGACCGGATCATTGCGTTACGTTACCGTAATCCGTGCCGATCCAAGCCCTCCTCCGGGAATTTCCCGCCCCCCGACGCTGGAGCCGTGAGGGAGCGGGGTGGGGGTGCAGCTCGCATCCCTCGGGATGGAGCCCCTGGAGGCGTTACCCGCGACCCCGTGCAGCGCGGTGCCGGCCGCGGCCCGCAGCCCGGTCCGGTAGAGCTCGTCCTTCTGCCCGCCCCGCACCAACCGCGCCGGGCCCGCCACCGACCCCGCCATGGCGGGATGCGCACCCCCGTGACGTCATGGCGGGCCGCCCGCGGGGAGGAGCCTTCTGAGGGGCGGGGGTCACAGCCCCCTCCACCCCCATCGCCACCCTCTCTGGGCCGGTCGCTTTCGGGCGGGCTCTGCCGCGGTAGCTCCGCTCTCCACCGTCTTCCCAAGCGCGACTCTGCCCGGGCGGGCTCTGCTCCCATGCCCGGGCCCGGCTGGCGGCAGTTCCGCTCTCTGGCCGCCTCCGCCAGCGCGGCTTTGGCCGCTGCCGCCGAGCAGGCTGGCCCGGGTTTGTCCCCTCCGCCCTGAGGGGAGCCTGGCCGCGGCTGGCTGAGGTAAATGGAGGCGGGACTGGGAGAGCGAATGAATGCACAGGGGTATGAAGAATTTAGCAGTGTTTCTCGTGGTGCTGTGTCTCGTTGCCAGTCATTTAGGGAACTGAGGGAGGGCTCGTCTGGTGACGGTGGGTGTAAAGCTTACTGCCCCTTGAAGAAGGCCGGAATCCCGCTGCCTGGCTGTGCCATGTGTGACCAATACTTAACAAAGGCAAAAAAGGAAACCTTCGGGGTATGTTCCCTACAACCAAGGGCAGCAGCACTGGAAACGTGGAGTGCTCACGCGTGTCCTGAACTCTGATGCATTCTTTTTGCCAAAAGTGGGATTTATTTTTTTCTTAGCCAATTTTAACAAATTCAGGTCTGCAACGTGTTCAAGTGAAATGAAGTAGTTCTGCCATGTAACTGCTTTATGTGACAGAACTGCTTGCACCTCGGTTAGAATAGGTGTTTTGCAGAGGAGTTTGCAGACTAATACTACAGTAACTCACCTGAAGGTAACATGAAAGAGCAGGAGCTTGTGCTTATTGCTTTTCAGTGCTGAGAAGCAGAAGAAAAGGCTTCCTACTGCCAGCTACCACCACAGCTAAACTGGAGGTTTATAGTGCTTTAGTTGTCTGCAGGCTGCTATTACTGACACAGCTTGTGACATCAAAGTTCCTATTTAACTGCACCAAAAGTTGTTGAACCCTAAGTAAAGCTGTGTGATCTTACACAGTAAAGTGCTCCTGTCCCTGCCTGCTTGCCCCAGGTAAACCTCAGGCTTTATTTGCTAGTGTATGGAGGGGTGTGTAGTGTCAATTACACAGGTGTGTGACCTGCCGCTATAAAATCAATGTGATTAAGGAACAACATTAGAACGTTTTGTTTAGTCAAACAGTAGGTGGAGCACCTGCATAAGACAATGTCCAGTGAGGAGTGGGGTATGGAATGTGAACGATATGGGGGAGCTAGGAGCAAACAGTGATGTCTTGTTAGAGCTGCTAACTTGGCTTAGGGTGGTAACTGCTTGGTTGTGAGGAGCTCTTAGAGAAGCTGCTTAGGGTTCCAGGTATAATAATTTCTCATTAGTGCTCTTTGTTAGATACGTGTTTTACAAATGTGCAGGGTAAATGTGTGTTGCCATTTTACTCAAGTGGGTAAATATGGTTTTCTTGTTTTATAGGCCAAGAAACCAAAGAAGAGCTTAAGCGACCTTTTTTGCAAAGCTGCAATTCTGGCTGATGAGCATGCCATTATTAGATTGGAAACCATTTCTAAAGCTGAAGCTGTATTTACTAAAACAATAACCTGGCACTTTTTCCTAACCTGAGGCAGTTCAATGTATTTAGCTGAAAAACCACAGCAGTCATCCCTCGAGGACCTGAGGCGCTAGTACCTTTCAAATGTTGCTTGCTAACCTGATGAAAGTCTCTTGAATACACTGTATCATGAGGATTATTGGTCCAGTATGAACTTTTACCAATGTGATGGTTCAACTGAAACTGGAGGTGACATGGTAAAACCCCCTCGGGATCGACAGGACTAATTGTTCCCTTCATCACATTCAGCCAGACCAACGTTAGCTGTTACAACAGTGATCTGTGAGAAAAATCTGTTCTACTTTGTATCCAATTGATATTGGAACTACAGGAAACTGCCATATCTCAAAATTCAGCTGCTGTGGTTTACTTAAGTTTTTGCAGGACAGATTTCTGTGCAGACTCATTTCCCTTGCATGGTTCTCTACTTTTCCTCCTAACAGTCCCGATTAGGGAGTTGCTTCTCTGACGTTAACAGGGAAGTCCAAAATGTAAAGCAAACGCAGAGCACAGTAATGATTAACTTTTCCTCCCACGTGTAGCTTGTCTGTGCATTATTAAATATGGTTTTAGCTCTGCAGACCTGTTAGTATGGAAAAGGTTTGGAGTGCTGCTTTCAAACACAGCAAGAGGCAGATGCTTCAGTTTCCAACCTGAAGAACAGGTTCTGCAGATGTAAAAGGAGCAAAATGCCTGTTCAGGATTGTTACCACCCTCTGATTCCTTTTGCCTCCTCCCACTTTGAACTTGTTACCCTGGAGCTGAACTGTTTGAATAAGGACTGTAAGAGCTGCTTTGTGATCGGTGAGCTGAGAGCCCTTAACATGTAAAATGCAGGGCGGAGCCTTCGCTCTCAGACTTGGCAGTTCCTTCCCTCCTTTTATTTTCTTCCACGCTTATGAAGGTTCCGATGCACCGTGCAGAGGAGCTCGGACATCTCGTCTGCACTGCCAGAGAGGTGTGTGGGGTTTGGTTTGCTTTCATTTGCTGCTTTTTCTCTTTCGTAAATCGTTTTGGTGTACTTTTAACGCTTTTGCTTACTCTTAGAAGTTAGTAACAAATTTTATAATACGCTACCACAGGAATGAATATATATATATCTCCTTAGGACTGCAACAGTTTGCTGCTTTTGCCTTTAAGGAAGAGAGAGAATGGAAAGAGCATGGTGTCTAATGCTTGTTTTATTTTTTCATGTTTTCTTTTGTTGTTGAGAACGTTCAGGAGCCATGGGGTTATGTTAGTTCTAAGTTTTTAGATTTTTCTGAGCTTTATAGGGATGAAGCAAACTGCATTTGTGATCTAAGTTTAGACTTGTCTAACTGGGCAACTGGTTTCTTCAGGGCTTGCACATTTGTTCTGAAAGGATAACCTGAGCCTGGAGCTTTCACAGGTATCCTAAGCCAGAACTAAACCAGACTTGGATAAGAGAAGGTGAATGTAAAATGAACTTTCTAAAGTTAAATGAAATACCAGTTAAGTGATCTAACCTGGCTGGCTCCATGACTGCACTGCTGCAAAGTCTTCACATGACCCTTCGAAAGGGTGTACATTGTTTGGGTTTTTTTTCTTTTTTGGTTGTTGTTTTGGGTTGTGAAGAAGGAATTTCTGGCATAAAAATGTGGTTTATGATTGCAGAGATAAGGCAAATAATAAGGATGCCAAATTGCGAGTGCATTGAAATGCCTTGGGCTCCAGAGTCTAGATGTAGGTCTTGATCGTGTTCCCAAATATGATGAGTGATAATCCCTAGCATCCTGGTTTGTTTCATGTCAGAGGTAGGTTCAACTGTTAAAAAATAAGATAGAAGTGGAATAAGATTAGCTACTGAGTGTGATAAGTTTGAGTTAGGAGATTTATGCTATCTTCAGAACCTAGCTCAAAGTTAAGTTGTTTCTTTATTGGTCATAAGAAAGTGGTCAAAGTTTTGTCTGTCAAGAGCTTTTTTGTTTTCTTCTTGAGGGGAAGTCTTTAGCTGGGAAGAACTCTTTTTCTGTCTGGTTAGATTGGGTGTGAAGGAACTGTTCAGTCCAGAAGAAGGACAGAGATTGTGAAGGAAGGTCAGTGACTACTCGTGAAATGTGCTATCAGTTATCTAACTGTGGGCTAGACTGGATGGTGTCATAGTTATTGCATTCAAATGACCTCAGTACCAGTGTGTGAAGAACAGATGAATAAATGCCAACTTGTCTCTGAGCTCTTCAGTATCTTCAGTAGGTGGACAACTTGTTTGAGATTGTCTGCTTCTGGAAACCCAGAGCTGATTATGTATAGACTAGAGACCTTGCAATACTGAATCTTGAAATGCTAATGGGTTGCTGATTCTTGTATTTAAAGACTGTATTGGAAAGATCAGCTTCTATAATGCATCATAATTTGATCCTTCTCAGCCCAAAGAATCTGTCATTCTGATCCCCTGCCAAAGGTCTGGCTTCCTGTCTAAAGCCAGGAGAACTTCAATCTGAGCATTTTTTTGTTAGCTTGTCTAATCCTTATGTTAGTCTTAGAAAGTTAATTTTTTCTCTGTTCTTGCAGCTCATGGATGTTCTCATCTTATGAAGCCACAAGTTTTTCAGGGCCACAGATAGATTGTGAACTCATGCCTTGTCATTGGTAAGTAAATGGAATGTCTTGTCTGTAAATTTGTGTGAAATGTGTTGAATTCATGCCTCAGAGACCTCTGTAAAATTTTCAGTCATTCCTTGCTTTTAGTTGGTTTTCATTCTGGGTTTAGAAAGTTATAATTTTTTGCAGTTTGTGGCCAAACTCCTTTTATATTATCTGAAAAGGCTTTTGTTCTTTTGTGGCATTCATAATTTCTGTAATTTGTGCTGAATTAAACACTGCTCCGTACTTGCTCAAAGTTGTCTGAGCACCCAAGTGAACATTACTGCAGGAAGTCTTTCCCGCTGAGAGCTCGCTGGTTACATTCATGCTCTAAAAAGCTGCAGAGATGAAAGACTGAAATTCTTTTGTAAAATAATCGATACCCTTGGTTAGGCACTCAGTTCTTAAATATAATTCAAAGGGACCATCTTATTTGTGAATACTACTGGAATTTGTTCTTGTTAGTCCTGTTAATTTTTCCAGAGCTGAGAAAATAACTGTATAAATAAATCTGAATGGGCAATAGGATGAGTTTGAAGAGATTTTTTGGTAAAGACAGTTGCTAAGAATCATCTGAATTCAGTGCAATACATTTATCATGCATCAAGGTATCTTAGGCTGCATTAGTTACCTATAAAATGATCTGCTGCTTCCCATGGTAAACTTAAAATAATCTGATCTTACTATTGACATGCCTTCTCCAGTGTTATATCTGAACTTTCTTTCACTTACTTCTGCTGTCTTGCCCCTGTTTGAGTTACCCTCTGCTTCCATTGGTACTGCTGGCCTTGGTAAGTGACAGCAAACCTTCCTGGATATCATTTATTGTGCATACTTCTTAATGGCATATGTTAAATGAGTAGTTGGCATAGGCCATGCATTCAGGATCAGATAATAGTGAAGAAAAGGCCTCTATAACATGGACCAAGACCTTGTTCCAAAGGGCCACCTATTTTCCCTCCCTGGCCACTCAATTAATTATGTGTATGGCCACTTTGTAGAGCATCTCAGCCCAGCGTTTGCTACAAGTCAGTGTGAAGTTCTGGACTTCCACATTACTGCTCAGAATACAGACTCTAAATCTGTAGGGAATTTCCAAACCTTTTATTCACTGTTTAATCTGCCTCCATTTTATGGGGGTGGAGTCCTTGCCTCTAGCACATGTAACTGCACAGTAAAGTCATTGGATTGGTACCTGTAAAAGTGCAGGCTGTGACAAATCTTTACACATGCTGGGGCAAAGTTCTGACTTTCCTTCCTGTTGTTTTCTGTGCATCACCATCCGGCAGACTGTTTAAACAAGTGTTTTAAGACTCTTGGTTTCCGTTGTTCTGCAGGAGGCATCATGGCCAACAAGGGGTCAGTGGTAGCTGGAGCCTACACTAGAAAAATTATTTGATTTTCAAATAGGAATTGAATCAAAATCATGATGTGTTCACTGAAGAGATGAGAAAATGAAGAGGATAGGGCTCTGGATGGGGAGGTGATGTTTTAGGCTGCAGGCTATGTGTCATGAATAACTTCCTCAGGAGCAAAATGGCCACAATAAAATATACTGAGTGAGGTACATCAGGCTCTGTGGATGAGTATGATGGGAGAATTTTGTAGCTGAGCCTCTAGCAGCTTGAAGAGAGCCTGCAGGCCTCTGGGTCTCATTTGTTAGAGTTGTCTGAGCCACCTGAGGTTAGAGGTCAAGCAGACATGAGGTAAGAGTTTAAATAAGCACTGAGATAATCTGGAAGTGCAGTTTCCCCATATGCATGGACCTGAATGCTTTATCTGAGTGCATTTTTCAGAACAGTTAATTCAGAAATACAGCGTGCAACTTAGTTTGGGGTTTTTTTTATATACCTGGTTCTGATGTGGCCCTGCAGTTTTCACTGCTTCTTTGCAGCCTCACTCGTCTCCATTTAATTAAAGAATGACTCCTGGAGCATCTTCTGACATCTTAATAGTTGCCAGGAAGCAACTGGATTGCCTCAGAAATTAAGAGGGAAATCAGGCGGGAAGGTGAAGTTGTTTTACAAGTTAACATTCCTGGGAGAGACTGAAAGTACTGAAAAACCTCTGTAGTTCCCATCCCCTCCAGGTCCTGTTTGCCAAAGGCCGTTATGCAGAAACTTGCAATACTACTTTTTTGTGTTGAATGTGATGTGAAGAGAATGTGTCTCCAGAGCTCTCCTTGCAGGACTGGTTACTATAAAATAACTTAAAAGAAGCTCCTCCCTGCCTCTTTTCCCCTTCAATGTGACACCCTCCCAGCTTGTTATTCCAGATTTCCTAGTGTTGGAAATTTTCTGGAAGTTCTCTCTGCCTTTAACTGAAAATGTGTAATTTGTGTTCTGTTTATTAAAAGAAAGAGCAAGGAGTGGAGCCTGAGGAGACAAAGGAAGATGGAGGTGCTTCCTCCTGGAAGGAGCCATATAGCCTGCAGAGGAGAAAGTGGAGAACAGAACTTTGTGATGTGTTACATGCTGGTATTTTTTAGTGGGATCACTGCAAGAACTAAGTGAAGTTGTGCTTGATCTGTTGTGGCAAGGATGTGAGCACACTTAGGATTGTGTAGAGGAAACTGGTGCGAGTGTGACTGGGGATAGGTTGTCAGATGCCTGAAATTGCCAGAAAGACCCTGCATGAGCTTCTTTGAAGTAAGTCTGATAAAAATGGGGTTTACCAGTTGTTGTTAACCCACTTAGAGCTGGTCTCTGGCATGTAGATTTGGGTTGTGTGTGTGTTTTGTTTCTACTTGGAAACCACTTGGTGGATTTGGTGCTGTATGACTTGGATAGTGAGTCTGTGGTCTATGATTTTAGTTTTGGGTCATCATTGGTAATATAACTTAATAAGGTTTTTTGTCTCCTACAGTAAAAAGAGACCTATGCCATCTCTTTCTTCCTGTCCTGTGAGTTTAGACAGATTCTGAATGAGACGAGGTTATTGAAGTAATGTTATTTATTGACTAACAAGGTACCAAAGTCCACAAGAAGGTGGTGAGCAAAGCAGAGCTGTACTTTGACATTTACTGAATTGGGCCCTAAAGACTTGCATCCTTGTAGCAAGTCCATTAGCTTGTGTTTGTGTATGTCACTGCCCTGTGTTCGACAGTATGCAGATGGATGGAGTGGTTCCCAGACCCCTTCCCCTAATGGAGAAGAATAATCAGCTCTGCTGTACTGAGTTAAAGCTGCTCGGTTAAAGGTCATAGGCTTAATTCCTAAAATAAATTCTTGTCTCTTTAGATGAGGAAAAAAGTCAGCTTGTGGAGAGTGACCAAGACTGCTAACATTATTGAGAATATTAACAGTGTTAGTTTTGTAGGTGTGTTGATTACAAATGGCATTGGAGCCCACGGTCTGCATCTCCTCTTTAGTGTGACTCACAAATTCCCATGTGCAGAAAAGGCTCAGCTTTTCCAGCAGGAGTCACTTCCTATCTGTCTTCTAACAAGGAGACCTTCCTCTCCTTATTCCTTCTCTGAGGCTTTTTGGGTTTTGTAGTCTCTAGTATGAAACTTGTATTTTCAATGTACTTTGAAACTATGTTATTGGATGAGATCTAGAGCCTTGCTTAGTTCTCTTTGCTCTTCTAATGCAAGTATCCAGTTCTCCTTTGCTAATAAGAAATGCAAATGATCTTGAGAGGCAAGAGGCTGCTGTGTGCTGTGTTTCCATTGTCATTTCAGGTAGGTCTGGGAACTGGCTAGCAGCAAGTAAGGATTATGAAACCGAGAAGGGTTTTGGCAGCTTAGGATCAGTAGGGAAGGGGATAACAAACACTCTGTCTGCTCTATATAAACTTGTTGCAAATTTAAAGTTTGGGTTTGTAAAGGAAATGCTAAAATCGTACAACACAGTCAGTATAAGCCTGAAATAAATTATTTGGGATTAATGAGTCTCCTTACTTGCATAAGAAGTATTCAGTGACATCACACAGCAAAAATGCAGAGCTCTCTTGCATGTGCAGCCCTCCTTCAAGCTGGGGTGGGTGAGGAAAAGCTGACAAGTGTTCCTTTTAAGTGGGATGACTGTTCTGGATATGAGTGCATCAGGCTGCCAGAAAGACATCTAATGTCCTCTGTTTTTGACTGCCTTTTCTCCTTTTCCCCCGTACATGTTTCACTGATTCATGTGCCAGAGGAGACCATCTCATGCCAGTTTGTTCTGTGCATGTTCTGTCCCTTTGGAAAAAGAATGTTGTATCACACCCTAAGGTGTGGGCTCACCCCCTTGTTCCATAGTCCTGAAGCACACTTCTTTCATTTTGTACTTGCTTTGGATGTGAAGTAACATGCCTGGGCGTGCAAGTTATCTCAGATGGAATTGCCTGGTGAATGGAGTTGCATTCTTTAAAATGAACAGCATGTCACAGTGAACCGCAGCAGAGTTGAAAAGCAAATCCCAACTCTCAGATTCAAATGCTTTAAAGTTGGGGTTTTTTTAATTCCCATTTGGTAGCACTTTGATCTTTTTTTCTATTCATCTGCTTCCTGATCAAGCTGAAGTGATGATTTAGGTTCTGTATGTTTGATCTGCAGTGTCAGTGTATCTGTTCTGGAAGGATATCAGACCTCGTGTGAGTTCTGGTGGCTGGCACATGATAGCTCCCTGAACACAAAGGCGGTTCTTTGGGGTTAAACTTGAAATACTACAGTGATTATAAAAATGGCTAAAGAATTGTTAATGGTGTACACAGCTTTTTTTGTCTATAAGTGATATCTACCCTGCCTCCAGGGGTTTAAGTCCTGTTTTCTAAGGGAATACAGAACCTCACACAATAGTACTTACGTAGAGCTCTTAAATCTACAGGCAGTTTAAATCTTGTTCATGCGGTCTGAACTGATGCAGGTGGTCTCTTTTGGCCATTTTGTGACTCTTGTCAGTGAGCAGTGCTGCTCTCCAAGGCCAGAGTGATTCCTACCAGAGGTGAAACACTTTCAAAGAATGTAACTGATATCGTGCAATTCTCACAAAAGATTTTCCAGGGAAGCCAACTGAGCTGCTGTCATTGACTTCAATGTATGGGCCCGGAGTCTTGCTCTGAGATTGCTGTTTGAATCCTGCGGTATTGTTAAGGATTGTGTGGCTTTCGGCTGTCTGCCTAGGGCTATAGGGACATTTAGCTTGGTGTTTTGGGGAGAGGGGCTGGGCTCTAAAAGGTGGGACTGAATGAAGAAAGAACATCTTTTGCATGAAAACAGAAGACAGATCAGCTGAGTTACAGCTTCACTTCCAGATCAGAAAAAAGAATAAAGGAGGTGAGTTTGACATGACTCAAGACACTAAAATATTGTGAGCCACATCCTCATACAAAGCAAAGTATTGCAGTTCATCTGCTTTCACTGAAATGCTGGCAGTATATACCAGCATGAGCATCTGTGCCCAGTCTTCCTCACTCTCATGGATGTGTTCTTCGGTGTACAATGAGTCACAGTGATTGAACTTCCTACAAAGGAAATGACCTCTCAAAAAAGCCCTAAAGCAAACAGGTGAGAGGGCCTGGTAAAACACCTGCCAACAGATTCAACTTTCTGAATGGGAAATGGGGAGATCTTGTCTCATGTTAAAACAGTTTCATCTGTCCTTTGAGCTGTGGCTTCCCGGATTAATGTCAGGGTTAAGCATTTAATGCCCACATTCCAGCAATGGAACTTTGTATGTAAAGACTATAAAATTGTGGTTAGGAGAAGCATTGCCCAGCTGACCGAAGCAGAGGATAACTCACATGCTGTAGGGCCCTGCCTCTCCTCTGATCAAGGACTGGCGAAGGGAAATGCTCTTGAGTACAGTTTGGGGTTTTTCAGTGGACACAGTTGACTTAGCTCCTGAGAGATCTTCTAATGTCTAGCCCTGTATTCTTTTAACTAATTCTGTATGTGTCAGACAGTGATGAAGGGATACAGTAATGGAGGGAGATGACAGCACGTACAAAGATGTATATCCGAGGGTGGCAGTGAGTATCTCTGATAACCTATCGCTTCCCTCCCCTTTCAATCCAGCCAGTTTGTGCAATCTGCCCTAAGCTTGTAATTTTGGTTTTGGTGCCTCTGGATGTGCTTTGTGGTAAACATGTTCTTCACTGAATGAATTTCACCCTCTCACGTGCCCAAAATTGTTTGAGCCATAGGATACCCTTTGAGATATTTCAGGTTTAAATGTGGAAAGAGGTGATTTTACCAGTACTGAATTTCTACTGGATTAATATTACTAAGCACTACTCTCCCATACATGAGGCTGTGGTACATTTGGCTCCATGCACTGGTATTACTTCTTTGACTGATGTGCTCCTTCTCCTCAGAGGAGGTTTTGACAAGATGAGAATGGAGAAGGTGGGGTTTGGTGAAAAGAGAGTTATGGAGAGGAAATGACTTCCCAAAGAAGATCACAATTGTCTGAGTGAGGGCAGGGGCCAGGAAGAGATGTACAGCTTCAGACTGGCAAATGCTCCAGCAGGTACACTGAAATAGCTCAAGCCCCCTCTATTTCTACTCTCTGTGAAGGAATAGTGATACCTCATTGTCCTCTCTCTTCTAAAATAATGTCAAACTGGCTCCATGCTTTCACAACAAAACATGTTAGGGCAATGTTTCAGAGCTCAACTTGTAATTACAAACTTAAGGAGACTCCCAAAGATTCAAACAGTTACCAGCACAAGGTAGGATCCCGGGTTTCTGTCTTGTCTGATTGCTGTTTTGGAGGGAGCCTTTGACCTTCTTTCTCTGAGGAAGATATCCAGCTGAAAGTGTTGGAAAGGTGAATCTTCAGTATCCAGTGGGCAGGAGATAGGTAAGAAAAGGGAAGGAGAATGACAGACGATGAAGAGAGAGTGCAGAGACAGTTGACAGCATGTAAAAGGAGAAGAGAGCTTTAAAGAGCAAGAGACATGACTGAATCATCAAGCTGATATCACAGCAGATAGTTGTCAAAGCTGTCCTTTGGGAATATAGCTGATACATTCACTTACTATGGAGAATGTTTGATTTAAATGTGTGTGTGTGTGTACATATATCTTTATAGATATATAGATGTTATACCCAACATGAGTAGTTTGGCTACTGGAGAAGTTGCTGCTTTCAAAAGCATAATTTTCTACGATTATAGAAAATACTGGGGTGAAGGGAAGAAGAGTTGGTGCCTTCTATGTGAGGGGCTCTTGGGTATAGGCAGCTGCTGAGGTCAGGCCTGTGCATGGCATCTTGCTATGTTCCAGTAAATATTTTATAATAAACACTTAAAGCAACTTCCACTATGTAAAAACAATTGTTGTCTTCAGGTTTGCAGCACACAAGAGCCTCTGGGAGATGTGCTGAAGACTTGTGATTGCCTTGCTTCTGGGAAGGGCCATCACATTCCTTCTATCAAGACCGAGCTCAGCGGTTGTTCTTTCTCCGCACTGATACCATCAATTCTATTCTTCAATGCATGGAATATGTGTCAGCAGGATTAAACCAGGAGAGTCTCCTGAATGTGGAATGCTGGAGAAGGCCCTTGCTGTGACTTCTGAAGTAAGCCAGCCACATCCTGAAATTGTGGCTTTGTCTCAGACACTTTTATTACTGGACTGAATCTTTCTGCAGATACCTGCATAAGTTCTGAAGTACTTTGACTTGGAGCAAGCAGCATAGCTGGGCCGCTCTGAAAGCTTGAGATGGCTCTGACTTCTCCAAAGTCTGTAGCAGGGGATTTGGCACATAGAGATGAACTCCTACTCCACGACGGAAACTGTCTCCATTTCCTGTCTGCAAATGTCATCTCAATAGGTAAGTGAAAAGTTACCATCTTTTTCTCCCAGCTTACTTTTATTGCATTGAGATTTCATATGGGACTTCTAGTTTTCTTTAAGTTTGTTTGAGTGAATTGTGCTTGTACATTCCTCAGTCCTTTTCATCTGTGTAGTTGCCATGATGACTAGAGTTCAGGTGAAGTGTACGATGTAAGGTCTATGTGTTCAAAAAGTAATACATTTCCAGTCTAAGCAGGTTTTCAGGTATAAAACCAAGCAGCTGTACGTAGAAACTGTGCTTCTCCTGCTTTTAGGTTTTTCATGTCCAAATGCAGCAGGAACCCAGTATTAGACTTTGCTTATTCCTGTCTGTTCTTGACCCCAACAGGCAATGGGTATCTGGTTTAGTTTGAAAGTGTGGTTAATAAAAGTTAACACTCCTCTGAAAGAATGTGAGCCTGCATGTTTTAAACTTTAGCACTGTGTTTTTAGCTGCCTCACAATGCTGGTTAGCAGAGATGTTTTTCTGTGAAGTGAACTTGAATATTTTCAGTGGATAACAGTTTGATGTCTTGTAGCTCCCTTTGCAATTAATATAGACTGGAAACAATACATGTAAAGATTAAGCTGATAAAACATTTAAACACGGATGAAAGAGAAAAAGAATAGAAGTCTTAAAGTCTTGGTGTTTTGAGGTGGGCACTGGAATTTAAAAGGAGTGTGTCTGAGTAGTCTTTGCAAGACAGGTAGACAGAAGATGGCCAAAAGTGTAGGTATGAATATAGGTAGAAATGAGATCTGCCATTTATTAAATTGTTCTCAATCTTATCCCAGTTAAGATTAATTTTTAGGGTTTAATCCAGAAGCTAGGAGAGATCACAATTGTCTAGCAGGAGGAAAGAGATACAGATTTTCATATCTGGCATTACAAGTTTTATTTCCATAGATCTCTGAAGCACCTTGTGGTCATTGAGCCTAAAATAGGGGAAGTCTTTAGACTGAAATGATGTTCTGAAGTGGATTTCAGAGGGAGAAGGATTATAGGAGAAGGGACAACTTGTAAGAAATACAGCATTTGGTCTCTGCAGCCTTTCTAGAGCAAATGTGTGTTTGCTGCATTGCCCTTTGGAAGGAGTGAGGTCTGATGGATCTTTGTGAGACTGACAATTCTTTTTCTTGTCAAAGCAATTCATCCTAATAAGAAAGTGCTGGTGGTAGCTCTGTGTCTCGGCATTCTCTTTTGTGGGTGATTCTACTGCAGTTGCCCATCAGCTGCTCTTTGGCTTTTAACCAGACTCCTCTGTTCAGCAGCATCAAGTGTTCCAAAATATTTTATTATTTACTCTTGACCAGGTATATTTTAGTGGGAAAGTGAAATGCTGGGAAGACTGGGAGGGATCCTTGCAGCGGTACAGAGCCGTGGAGGCCGTACGAGCAGCAGGAAGACCCGAGCTCTTTCTCAAAGCACAACGTTTTGGGCCACATATTTTAAAAATTGAAGTTACTATGATAGGATGAGATTGTCAAAGCTGATCGCAGCTTTCTCTCCTCGATTCTTTCAAGTGCTGCTGGAAAATCTTGTAGTTGATGAGCCTGCGATTTATAGTGCCTCAGGTTGTGGCTCTGTGCCATGGTGTTGTCTGGATTGAGCCGAGAGATCCAGAGCTCACAGAATCACTATTGTTGGCTGTTGCTCTTTTCTGAGTGTTGACAGCTTGTGCAGAGGAGAATGAGCTCTTCTCTCAGGAAGCTCTGGAGATTACAGATGTGATTTTTTGCACATCAGGTGTTGACTGGAGGGTGGGAGGAAGGGAATTGTGCAACCGATGTCTGTGGCAGATGAATTTGTGCTACAGGAGGGATCTGGGGGAGGCGGAGCTGGTTGGTTACATTTAAAGTAAAATTAAAAAGTTGATTTAGCCCAAGATTGTAATTGGAACTTTGCGTATTCAACACAGGACTCATTTGTTTGAGATACATTCTCCTTTACTGCCTATCATCATGAAGCAGACAGCACTCACCGTTTCGGCTGGGCTCTCAAGTGAACTAATCTGATCATTTTGGCCAAATCTCCAGGAAATCAGTTTAGCTTTTTTCTGGCTTACAATTTGGGCTGATGTGTGTATGGTCTGTGTCTTTTGGTTTGGTTTTTTTTTTGCTAGCATTAATGGGACTGAATGTATTTGTATTGTAGTTGTATTAAAAATGGCTCATCAGTGAAAGTATAACCCATAGTTATATTTTATGCTTATATTTTATATAGCTAATAGAGAAGTATTTACAAGCTATGTCCCTGCTCCTCACCTGCAGAACCAACAATGAGCATTGTTTTTTTTTCCAGCTCTTTCCCGTAAATTGGCTTGCAGGGGTTGACAAAGAAAAGTGCAGGAGTTTAGAGGTGACATAAGTGTATTGCATCATTTGTGTGTGTTCTGGCACTTCAAAAGTAAGATGCTGTGTTCTGGTTAGTGCTAGATCATACCAACTGACTTTTAGAGCACTGCTTTTTATTTGCAAGATAAACTGTAATTTGTTGCCTCCTGAATAAGCATTGTCCATTATGTACTTGTGTACATAAAGCTCTATCAGAGTGTGTACGTAGGAAAAAAGTGGTAGGAAATAGCAGAAATAGCTGGAGGGAGAGAAAGTCTTCATTGTGCCTGTGCAGCACTTCCAGCATTCCAGTGTGAGTGGGTCTGCTCCCAAACAAAAGCTGGTCTGCAGACTTGTGCACGACACCCACTTGCATTTGTTCTTAACTCCCTCCATTAACTCCTTCCATGACTCAGTGTAAATGCTGTGCAGTGACTGACAGCTCTTTCCTTGTTTTGCCTTTGTGTTATAATAAATACTAAGCAACCTGCACAGAGGAAATCGCAGTGCTGTTGAGTGTTGTCTTGAGTATCCCTTATCCTCAAGTATGACACTTCAGCTTTACCAAACCTATACTGTCAAATGTAACATTCCTGCTGTCTCATTTGGGTGAACATATCTGCAGGAAAATTTAAGAAAGGATTGAGCTAGCCCATGCAGTTAAATAAATCTTCCTTAATTCATTATTTGGTCCCATAGTATCATAGCTACTTACATCTACTTTTGTACCATACTTACTCATCTTAGACAGCTTGAAACTCTCAGTGCTCTTCTGCAGCTCCCAGATTTGTTTCATCAGTTGAGACACAGTTCTCAGAACTTGCTGGTTTTGGAATAAAACCTCTGCTTTTCTGTGTAGGCTCTGTATGGATGAGGAATGAAATTGCTATGTGCAAAGGGAATCTGAGTGGAATGCAGTTATCTTTTACATAATTTTGCTGTATAATGTGATTAAATGTTATTACAGCAGCATTGGGGAAGTCCAAAATCAAGGAAGTATATGGCAAATTTGGTAATCCTCTAGTTTTCAAATAGGTTCTGTCATGTCTAGACTCACTTTTCCCTTGTAATCTGATGAAAGTGTGTTGTGCACAGACATGCAAAATCCTGTTTGCTTAGATATATCGTGCATCAGATTAGCCTGGAGAAGTGCTTAGGACGGCCTTCAGAATGTGGCTCCAGTGTGCTGCCTGGCTGCAGGAGCAGTACTCCTGTCCTGGCAGGGCCATGGACTACCTGATCTTTAAAGGTCCCGTCCAGCCCAGCTCAGTCTGTGGAGCAAGTTTAGCTGGAGAACAGGCACACAAGTGCTATTACATGAAATGGCATCACCTGTCTGAAAGTAACTTGAATTCAAGCTGAGTTTGTGTGAAACTGACTGTTAATATCAGTGAAATGTGAACTGGTGGTGTGGTTCTGCTGGTTCTGTGTGTGTCAGTAAACCTGTGCCCTGGATGTAAGATAAGGATTCCTTTGGAAATAAATTTGTGTGTATCCGAGGGATGGAATTTTTCTTAGAACACAAATTTAAAGAAGGGATATAAACAGAGGGCTCAGAAGTGGTTCTGTGTGTCCTGCACTGGATGAGTTTTCTATTGAGGCTTCTGGGTGAGTAACAAATTAACAGGATTCACCTCATTTGCAGAAGAGCTGAGAACATTCAGATGTTCATTAGTGTTGGAGGCCTGTGATGAAACTGATACACGTATCTACAGCTGTGAGGTTTAGCACTCTGTCCAGACCTTGGCACCAGAGAGTAGGTGTCATAGATTAGACCACATCATAATAACATTAGATTCAAAACAGCAGAACTAAATAGATTGGGATGTTTTTCCACATTATTGCTTGAGCCAACTTTAGAATTTCTCTGAGTTTAGGCTTTTACTGCTTCCTCCTGCAGATACAAAATGTGACAGGAAACCTTTAGCCAGACTCCCTGGATTTTAAAACAAGGTTTGCTCTATTTGCAGGCACATACCTGCAGATAAGCAGCCAAACATTTAGGTGGGTGTTTTGCTTGAGAGATCACAAACTGATGTATCTTTTCCTCAGGTGGTGCTGCTTAGGAGTGGATCAGTGAAATGGAGTAACTTTTCAGCTTGTGAAAGGGCTGTTTTCTGTTGTTCAGGCTCAGGTAACATTCTTTAGTACTGATAAAGTCTTAGAAGAAAATTAATAGGGAAGAATTTGGCCTTTGATCTGGTTTATCTCGCATTAAGACAGACAAAATGGTAAGAAATTGTGCCATTTATGTAGTGTAGTTTGTGTTGTAAAGGAGAAAGTATCTTGGATTACTTGATAAGAGCAACTTCCAGTCCTCAGGTCATTGTGCAATGCAGCAGGTAATAGCTGATTGTAGCTTGACACTAGAGGGCAGCGGTGTTCTTAATGTCATCTGTAAGTCTGATTCATACACGTTCCTCAGCCAGAGAAAGGGAATATATTTGCTTTCTTAAGGATATCAGTTTGACTCGAACAAGCTTTTCAAACATTGCCATTTATCCCAAATGGATTCAAGGGGCAGTAAAAACCTATCAAATTTTCCAGATTCATTTGGTTGTTGGATTTGTTTGGTTGGGGTTTTTTTTGCCTTTTTTTTAGTAAGGTCTCTTGTCATGGCATTCTTAGAGTTGCTGTGCCAAGATGCCTGAAGGTGTTTAGTCTCCTAACTCCTGTCTAGGCACCGACATTCCCACTGAAATCTCTTGGCAGTTAGGAGCCTAATACTATGGAACTTGACACCTGCAAGGAAGCAGAAAGGTGTCCACTTTGTCTCCACACAGCCTTTGACGTTGGACAGTGATTCTGGGTTAGAATCCTGGAATACTAATAACTACCTGTCTTTGTCCTAGTGGAGTTTTATCAGGATAAATGTGAGGAAGGTTGTGAAACTGTGAGAAATAGCAATGCAAGCCCTGAAGGTGCTTAAGACAGGCATCTATTTGGTCATTCTCTGGTGTCACTAAGAATATTGTGGTTTAGCCTCACCTTTCTTTGCTGTGCACTACTGAAATCATGCGACTGTAATAAAAAGGGGAGGGTCACTTGGATAGCCAACTTATGTGCTGGCTCTGCTCCTCCTGCAGCAGTCATCTAGTGAAAATAAGGTAAAAGGTACTGGCTAACCTGTGTCACAGAATCAGTGTTTTATGTGAACCAGGGAATAAAATAAAAGCAGTGTAGTACACCCATAGGTACAGCCATATGCTAGCTTTGCAGTGGAAATCTGCATCTTGGAATTTCTGTAACTTCAGATCATCGGGCTTTGACTTTAAAGTTTGAGAAGGAAAGTAACAAATGGCAGCTTTGGATTCTCTTTTCAGTGAGCAGGAATTCAGCTCATGCTAGTATTATCTGATCCAAGCTGCTGCTGTGATGTTAATGGATCTTCTTTTGTGTCACTTGCAGAAGAAGTAAACTTATTTTGCTGAAGTGAAGCCTGAGGTATATGAGGTTTTGTGTGCTGGTGTTAAGAACTTTTATGACTGAATGTGGATAAGAAACTAGATCACCCGAATATTACCTTCTGTTTCTTCTTCCACTTCCACCAACATTTCCCCTCACACATTTTCTTGCTCTTTCTCTTGTGTATGTATTGCTGCTTGTAAAGATTTTGGAACTATGTAGTGGGAAACGGGACACTTCAAGCAGAATGCATACTCCTGTTGCACACATTCAAGAGTCCAGGGGAGGAAGCTTGCTGATTCACTGGGCTGCCTGTATTGCTATTGCCATCTACTGGGGGAATACACAAATGCTAAACTGGCAGCGGGAGCACAAACCCGCCTGAGTGTTGGTTTTACTTGTTTCACTAGTTTTTAAGAGTTAAACTAGTGAAATAAGTAAAACCAATGCGCAGACAGATGGTCAAAGTAAGTGCAGTATGTTTAGATGTAATAAGCTGAGCCCTGGATTGACTGAAGCAGTGCTGGAACAATCAAAAATAAAGTCTTTATAATTCTGTGAGGGGAAAGCTATGTTTCTTTCATTCATTTAGATGGGTGCTTAACCTGTGTGTCAAATATGGAAGGGGAGGGATCCCGTACTCCTCAACAGTTCAAAGATATTAGCATTATCTGTGGGAAGTTCTGAAGATACAGCCATTGGTTGTATGTTGTATTAACTTTTTAGTTGAGTCTGTCAACCAAAGCAGCTCGGATGGGTTCTATAAGTGCTGTAAAGGAAAGTTGGGCTCTCCCTCATACATCTTCTCACAATGCAATGGTTTGTATCTGCTGATAGTTCTGGTAGAGTTAATCCCCCTGAAAGGCACCAGGGGTACATAAAACCAAGTGCCTGCTCTTAGTCAGTGTCTTACAGCACAGGCTGTTGTCTGGCTTTGAGCTGCATTTGAAGTTTGGCAAAAGGCTTTTTTAAAATCCCAGCCATCCCTGACTGTGATACTGTGAAGCCTGCCTGGCTTTAGATGCTCCTCACCTCCTAGAACATGTAAGTGCCCTTCATCTACAAGCAGTTTTCTTATCTTTGTTCACATCATAATCTTACCTGCCAGTTTCATCTGAGGTTAAACTTTTCCAGAAAGAGGAATGCTTTGTTTCTTGAGAGAACAAATATCTCAGCTGTCTTCTGAAGGGAAGTGTAGTGGTTTTCTACAGTTAATTAACTATGAGGAACTGATTTATGCATGGTTGCCACTATCTTATAGGCAAATCCGGGGTTATTCACCTGCATCACTAGCTAGATAGTTAAAAATGGGAATATTCTACTCCTGTGTTAAAATTCTTTGAAGGAAGCAAGTATCTGCAGAGTGTGCAGTTCTCCCAGGAAGCCACTACTCTGGTGCAAACCTTTGCAGTCCCAATTGATGATACTGAACTGGCCATGGGGTGCTGTTACTACACTGTTTTGTTATTAGAACAGATGACTGGGAAAAGAGAAGTGAGATGATCAGCTGGTACCTGACTGTAAACTCACAGCAGAGAAATGGACATGATTCTGTTCTGCTCCCTTGAAAACACTGGAATGTTTAGGGATGAAGGTGGCTTCTTCAGGTGCATCCACAGTTTATTTTTCTAGAGGCAGTTAATCTGATTTCTTTGCAAATAGTTTTGTTCTGTTATTTGGATGTTGAGGGCTGGAGGTTTTAAATACATTACCTGAAGAAGCAAGCATTAGCTGGGGGAGAATAAATCACTATTGGAGATCTCTAGCAGCTTTGGAAGCTATTAGTGACTGGGGATCACAGTAAACTTAGAAAGTTCATAGGACTTGTGATTCTTAGTTGCTGGGGCATGACTAAAAAGAGACACCTCACACAGTTGTAAGAAATCATGGCTGTGGCAGTGACTGACTGTAGTTCCTTGTTAAGCTGTGGAAGAGAAAAGCAGAGGAAATCATGAAAGAAGGAACATGAGCATTAAACAGCTGTCACAAAGAATTCCCTGTTGCCCTAGAGGAACAGACATTTCAGCGTCAACTGACACTGGAGATACCCGGGAGGAGATGTCAGTCAATGAGGAGTTAATTGTTTCAGCAAAAAGTAGTTTAGATAAAATCCTACCTCTTTTCTCTCCCCCGCTTCCTCGGGTGCTGTGTACAGTAAAGGAGCTTGTACCATCAGAACACTGACAGTGATTCCTCAGTGACTGACTGAGCTAATAGATGGGATGAAATTTAAACTGCCTTCGCACACGACCAGAGAGAGGGACTTGCAGAAGAGGGAGCAAGACAGAGGGGAAATGCTGAGTGTTTTTTGCATTCCAATTTAGCACTTGAAAAGAAATACTCTTGTTTCTACAAGACAATGGATGTAGGAAGCCCACCGCGGGAGCACAGTAGGTGGATTTAATTTTTTTACCATATTCCCTAGAATTTGAGCTAGAGGATGAATTGTGCTCCTGTTTCTGAGCACAGTTTTTAGTACTATAATAACATCACTTCACTCTTTTTTTTTTTTGCTGCTTGTTGACAGATGTTTATTTACCTCTTTGACCCTGTTTGTTTAGAAGATATATTTTTTTTTTCAGACCTTATCAGCACATTGTCTTTCCTAAAGCTCTTTAATGTCAAAGCAGGCATGTTTTATTAATTATGGCCACGGTACCTAGAGGAAGAAAAAGACTGTTAAGTAAATGAAAATCCATTTTGCTTACTGTGAATGAAATATGTACTGTTTCAGGGAAATGGTCATGCTAAAGATAGAGCAATTCAAGAGTCTCTAGCAAATGTCTTTACTTCAGAGCAGTTTCTTTAGCTACAGGCATTGCATTTAAGTGTACCTTGCAAACTTTACTGATGGAAGAAACAAAAGTTGGCTTTTAAATAAGAGGGACTATGCCACAATGCACTAAGCATCATTTCTTAGTGTCACTAATTATTGCTATCTAGAATAGAATCATTTATGCAAACTACTACACAGCTAGATGTATCTGCATTCTCTCAGTGATTATACAGTAGTTGTGCTCTTGTAGGGTATGCTGATCAGTTCTGGTTGTGCAGTTGCTCTTAACTTTGTGGTACATAGCTCACTTGAGCCATTAACATGTGCATATTCTCCAGTGGTGTGTTTTGTGGTTCTGTATATGCATATGTCAATGCCATGTTTTATGACAAAGCATGTCTGTATAGAGGGTATTTTCATTTTGTTTGAGGATGAAGCTATTGCATCTTTAATGATGGTTGTAACACTTCAGGTATCCTGTGTGATAAGCCATTTTGGGTAGATAATTAGTCAGGTAAATGACTGACAGGTAGATTGCAGCTAACACATGGAACACATCTGTTAAAAGCACCTGCAGGCGCTCAGGTGCTGTGCAAGCCAGGTCAGAAAATGTGGAATGGGGAGATTAGAGTTTATTCTGAGCAATACTGACCAACCACTTCACTGTCTTGCAGGCTGCAGTGCTACCTCTTGTGTCTTCTGTGCCCACAGAACAGTGACCTTAGGGATATTCTTCCAGTGGAACAGTTCCGTTCTTGCATTTTCATCTGTGGGTTTTATGTAACCTTCCCCATGCTCCTCACATGCGTTTGCTATTTTGATGCTTGTGATTAATCCTGCACTGGAATAGTGCAAGTACTTTAATAGTGCAAGTACCAGATTCAAGCTTCTTGTGGACAGGTGGGGTAGGAATGAAGTCTATGTTTCCTGCATGGTGTGTCATGGCCCTTATGTCCCACAGATGTAGTTTTGTAGAGTGACTTTGTCAGTAACTAGCACCAGAGAGTGTGTGCTGGGTCCTTTACTGTCTGGTTTAGAACCTGGTTTTCTTTCCTATTGGGGATTCGGGTAACTTTGTGCAGTTTGTTGTTTACTTCTCAGTAAAAACTGCGAACTGACTTCAAGTAACATAAACCCTGCAGACTTCCCACTTCAATCAGAACAAAATTTGAGGCAATAGCAAAGGTTAGAACTGTGAGAAAGTTGTGAAGGTCTCATGCTACTCAGTGTTGTGACACATGCCATGTAACCAGTAATTTAGGGCAGAGAGGTGATGCATTGACAGTTGTTCCATTCATTTTTATAATGAAGAGGAGCAGATGTAATAGCATTTTGCTGTTGTCAGGTGCTCAGGGGAAAGCGGATCCTGACTCTTCTCGAAGGTATGCAGTGAAAAGGGAAGAAGCAAAAGTCACAGCTTGCAGCAGGAGAACCTTGCACCTGGCTGGGTGGGGATGTGGCACAAAGGGACCTTAGGGAGCTGTTCAGGAGCTGCCTTAGGGAGGTGGGAAATCTCCAGGATGGAGGATTTTGGGAAAGCAGCAGAACAGGTGCAGAGCAAGCTGATAGAAAGCTGGCCTATTTGCCCTGCTGTGAGCACCACATTACCCAAGCTTGCCTTAGTTCAGCATTTCTGAAAACCAGAAGGTGATGCTCTTAACTTATACCCCAAAGTTGACATTGCAGTAGAAATTGTAGAGTAATATTTTAATCCTATTTTGTAACTCTTATATTGCTTCTCTGCTGCACAATGATTCAAGAAACCTAAGAGTTTCCTGAATGCCAGTGGAATTTCTCTGTAGCTTTGATAACATAACTCTTGGATGTTACAGCTCTTGTGAAGTTCAACTAAACTGAGTTTGCATCCTACTGCTGCTTTTGTGTTTAGCCTGCAGTGTGCCTGTGTTTGGGACTATTTGTTTTTAAACTCAATCAGGAATAGTGGCCATTAAACACATTGTCTCTGCTACATCTGCAGTGAGCAATGTGATGTGTATCAACAAATGCAGCCTGCAGTGTCCTAACTTTCCTTACTCTGCCACCCAGTGTCTGGGAAACAGCAGCTCCCAGGTGTAGCTCAGGTTCTAACTATTTTTATTATGAAGTCTTGTGTCATGGGCATTGATTTAATTGCATAACAAAGCACAAGCTAGACTGTACCAGGCTGCAAACATTTCCGATCTTGGCAGTGCTGTTGTTCAGATGCCTCCTGCAGCTTTGGCTACTGCCAGTTACATGGTAATAGTAGAAAGCATTTTTTCCCTTCTGTTTGAGAGCTGGAGGAATGGCAAGTCTTGCTTTATTAATCTACAAATATCTGTATACAGTGGCTGAATAAGGTACATGGGCAGGTTTAATGTGATTTGGTTTGGAGGGTTTTTTTGCCATATTTTCCAAACCAGGCAGGCCTGGGAGTAGGAGGGAAATGTTCATGGTTACCTTGTTTTCTTCTGGAACTGATACTGGAGATGCCTGGTGGATAAGGCCTTTCACTGCTGATAAACCCCCTCTCTGAAGCTGCAATTGTTCTTTCTGGGTTTGCTTCTGTCTGGATCAGTGCTTACAGGTGGCAGGCACTTTCAGTATTTTCCCATGTCCGTCTTGGAGGGAAACTGATTTGATTTCATCGAAGGATGGAGCTCATTCACCCTTCCTTCTCTCCGTGACACTAGGACACTTCCTTCATCCTTTGATCCTTTAAGGAAGTTTTGGTTTGCTTCAAATTCATTCCAACATTGATCTGATAGGCTTTAAATGGATTTTCCAGGAATAAACCTTGGCTGTCTTATGTGGAGATGCAGCCTGATACAGTCTGGTAATTCCCTTTTTCCCCTTTCCGAAGGTATTGTTTTGAAATACAGTTTTGCAGCTGTATTTTAATGCAGATTTTTTGCCTGAAGCAGCAGTAAGCTCTGCATAACAAACTATGAATTATTTGCACATGTGATCATAAATTTGCCTCGTAATGAGCTAAGAATAATGAAGTTTTGTGATCTCATGAGGCATAGCTGTGTGGCTGTGGGTTGGTGAGGTGGATATCGTCAAGTGCTGTCGCTCATCTTTATTCTCATTTCCTATCATTCTAAGCTTATTATAAGGGTAGGAACTCCTCTTGCTTTATTTGCAGGCTTTGCACTTTCCAATTGCATCAGAGCACTCTGTCAGTGGGAATTAACTGCCCATGTATTTCTGGTGAAAACTATCACTTCCCTTGAGACCTTCTGTCCCAGTTCAGACCGATACAAGATAGCGAAGAGACCTTTGATACCCCTCTGCTTCCAGCAAGTGTTTCACTTAGGGTTTCATTCTTTCCCTGCCTTTCTGGGCCAACTTTCATGCCATGCCCCTGCTGTTTAGCCATTTGTGTTCATAAGAAGTTAGTTCCAACCCTTTTAAAAAATAAAGCCCAGCTGAGGACAAACCTGATAGTAAAGCTTTGATGCTTGCTGCTGGAGCACACGATTCAAAGTTTAGTTCCCTGCAGTTCTCACCCCTCAGAGGAGTCTTTTCACTTATTCATACATTATTTAGCTGGTGATTTTAGTAAGAGATGTGAACGGGGGGGCATGCATAATTGATTACCAAGAATGAGCAAGCCATAGCCTGTGGAAGTGAGGACAGGCTGAACACGCTGGCGCGTTGAGGATGCTGGGTTCCTTAAAGAAAGAGAAAGGCTTTTTCATGCATGGGGCATTGGTTGCCTTAAGCTGAGCTTTTAGTAACAGGGGCTGATCCTGGGAACTGTGCCTGGGAGGTGGGAGCAAACAAAGTGGATGTGGGATGTCACTCAGAACAGTGAAGCTGCTGCATGCAGGCTGGGTTTGGGTGCTCAGGCTGCCCACTAAAGTAAATGGAACTCTGCTTTCATTTGATTAGCAAGAAATAGCTAAAAGGGGCTATGGGAGTTAATTTAGCAGTGATATGTACAAATATGTATGTAGAGGCTTAATTTGCAGCAAGTTCGTGTGTTAAGCTATGAATTGCAGCATCTCTGTGACATCTGGGGGGCAGCCTGAATGCACTGGATGTAACAAAGCCTAAACTTGTGTCTGCGGAGGCCTCCTAGTAGCTCTGTTGGATCTTGGTTTGCATGTATACAGATATTTCTGTCTCCCTTCAGGAAGTACTTGAAAAGACCATGTTTTAACTTCAAGACTCAAAGCAGCTCCAGAAGAATTTTATCGTAAACATCTAAATTGGAGGTGCTGGAGTAACCTGAATGAAATCACTTACTGGGCTCTCTGGAGCTTCCCCAGATGTGAAATATTTTATCAAGTTGAACATCTTTTGGTTTGTTTTTCATGCCAGATTAAAAATGCTCAAATAAATGTGTTTGTTCAGTTTGAGAGCAAATTATACATATGTTTTGGTTGGTTTGAAGCCTCTCTTTTTAAGCTTGGGTGTATATATATGTGATATATATACTAGATACTATTCTCATGTGCTTTTTAAGTCAGTAACTATTTTGATGAAATGAAACACTTTGATCCAAAGTACATGTGTTATTTATTTGTATTATAATTCATGTTAACCTGCCCAATTTCACAATTCTCTGCTCTATCTCTGCTGTCCACTGATTTCAGGTATGTGAAAGAAGTGGTGTGAGATGACTTAAGTAAATCTAGTTGCTACAAGGCATGAACTGAGACTTGTAACCAGAGCAGAATAAATATAATTGCTTTAAAAAATGGGAATTTTGGAACAAGAATGTCCAGGGCCATGTCTTGCTTCTGCCTGTGCTGGCCTGCATTGTTCTGTGGCTGAGCCTTTGGTCCCTTTCAGGAGGTGAACCACAGTCTGGTTTTGGCATGCTTACTGGTTCTTGGGAAGGAACCTGAGCTTCATTCCTGAGTCTCTTTCATTTCCAAGTTTCAGCCCATCTGTGAGGAGCAGCATTCAGAGTTAAGAGCTGCAGCACAGGTCTATTTCTACATCTGATATTTTTGTATGGAGCAAATGGTACCGGTAGCACAAGTCTGACTGACAGGAACTGAGGCACAACCAGGGTTTTTTTGGTGCAGGGTTCTATTAATAAATAACAATGATTAAAATATTGCCACTTTTAATTTTAATCATTTCATGGCTGTATGTGTGTTAAAAACAATATGTCGCTGTCTAATTTTACTCTGGAAATAGAATTAGTACAGTAATGGCTATGCATAGGCTATGTGCTACAGCAGTTAATAGCAGCATCTTCTGTTATCAGGATTTGCCTTTTAAATACTGAAGGAGGACAAAATATATTCTCTGAGTAGTGCATTGCCTGGTACCTGAGCACCAGAAAATTACATCTGAGGGGAGACAACCACCCTGAGCAGGGAATTGCCATCCTCACGATGCCTTCCCACCAGCACAGTGGGAGTGACCTATGGAAGAGAGTGAGCCTGTGAGGTTATAGGCAAGCTCCTGTGGAAGATGTCATGGAGCTGCTTATGGCTGACAGGGCAAATGAATGCAATTACTTTCTATAATAAAATGGAGCTGGTATTTTGTGGTGACAGCCTCTGACTGACAGCCGGGAGGGGGGAAACGGAAGGAGAGCTGTAGCTGTCTGGAGCGAAGCGGAGCTGCAGGATGGAGCTGTGTTACACAGCTGAAATTCCACATCTCTGCATCTTGCAGAGAAACCTAATTTTTTAAATCTCCACAGACTTCCCAGAGACAGAAGATGCTAATTTTAGAAATGTGGCAGCTCGTCTCCTTCCCCACCCCCTTCCATTTGCTGCCAGGATGCTTAACAATCCAGTAAACAGGCTGTGGGAACAAGGGGAATAACCTCAAGAGCTGAGGGTGCTGGCCTCTTGTCAGTGGCATCTTGGGGACCAGCTTGTCCCCTGCCTGTGCGTCCTGAGCTTAAAACCAATTTAAAAATAGGAGAGGAACAACTGAACTGTCAGTGCAAAGGGGTAGGTAAAGGTGTAGTATGGAGGGCTACAGCCTCCTTTCACTGACCTGATTAATTCTGCACCAGTGCTCAGAGTAGTCTAAATTAAAGCATTGCATAAGAGCAGCACTTGGAAGTAAAGAAACAAGCCCTAAATTTTCAGCTAGTGTTTGGATATCTCATTTTGGGTCTTGAGCTGTATATATGGAAATTGCACTCTTCTCCACATACTATCTGAGGGAGTTTATTATAGTACAAAACCCAAAGCACATGAAAATAACTTCTGTTTTAAAATGTCTTTTTACAGTGCAAAAAGGTGTATTACTGCATTTTAGTAAACATCCAGAGCCCAAGTTAGTGTAGTTGGGGAAGCCTAATTTTCACATTCTCTACTGCTTTCCTTGTGTAGCTGCATCTTCATCCTCTGCTTCAAACTGGTGTGTGAAAAGAAAGTTTTGGAAGTATTTCTCCAAGCCCAGCTGCATTGGAGATGCAGCTATCTAAATATGAGCCCTTACAATGGAAAGTGTTTGGTTCTCCTTTTGGCAGCAGATTGACTGATCTGAGCTAGAATTGTCATGATGAAACTGAATTTAAGATGTCCGGTGCAAAGTACCTGAAGTTCCCTTTGGCTCACAAATGCCCAGCACTTTTGGAAGCTTGCTTTGTTGTCACTGCTCTTGTGGGTACTTGAAGCTGTGTGGGCATAAATAAAGCTATAGGAAAACGTTTAAAATTAAGCATTAGTTGTTACTTGACAGTATCTGTGTTACTAATGGTTTTCTGTTAGACCTCCACAAGACACACATGTGTTCTGTTGAGGAAACTTGCTTTTTGGTAAGCAGGAAATGTGAGGCAGTGCAGTGTTCATTATATTCAGAGCACGTGGATAATAGATCTGCTGAAATCGAACATACATCATAATTTCAAACACCCTCAAGTGTCTAGAAAGTTTAACAAAGCGTGAATGCTCCAGCTACTTGATGCTTATACGGAGCAATGCATCTATCTCTTTCAGTCTGTTTGGAACAGGGGAGCAGGGTGCAGCACAGCTGCTTTTTCTGTATGCAAACATACGCTGTGTTCTATTGCTGAGCGCTAATCAAGACTGGCTCACTGTGATTCGCAGCAGTTCATGGCTCAGCTGCCTGTGAGGTGCAGCTCTGCTCAGAAATCCAGGTCATGGTTGTGACTGGAGGATGGTTCTGATAGGAGCCTTCAAGTAAATTGCTGTTGGTGTTTGTTTTTACTGGTTTTATCCCTCACAGATAGGTTTATCGCAAGAACTCTCTCTGGTACATGGTGTGCTGCCTTCTTTACCCTCACTCTGCAGAAAGCTCATGTAAAGGCATCAAGGGGATCTGGGAAGTATTTCAAATTACAACAAAAAGGAGGCAATTGTATTTCTGTGCTAGGTGGTGAAGCCCCATGGCATCTTTGGATGTAAGGCTGGAAAGTCATCATCTCACAGGATGTTGTTGAATTTACTGTTGACTGAGCAATAAAGGTGTGGAAGGATGCTGTATTTGCTGATCTGGTGGTATCAGTCCTGGTAACTGCGTGTAAACATTTGGTGATAAAACCTGAATTTGAAACTTGCCAGCTCCTCGTGCCATGAAGAATGGTGATGTTGTTCTGTGTCTGGCCACCTGCTGCTTTCTCTTGTGGTAAAGAGCAGCGGTAGCTATGGGAACAAAAACTTAAGAACAGACACCCACGTGTATTGAAGTTGATTTATAGAAGGTCTTGAAGTGATGCCGTGAATTATGAGGTACAGAACTATCTGGTGTGGAGTTCGATGGCTTTCCATGAGAGCAAAGTAGCATTGTATTGTGCTGTAGTGCACCCTTGGAAAGTAGGGGTTGAGAGAATTCCCCTTTCAGCCCCTTCTTAGGACTTCAATCTTTGGGATATGATAGCAACACACCACAAGTCACTCTTCTGCTCTGGTTAATAGAACTGGATTGCTTGGGATGGAGAATGAAGGAATTGGGGCATCCTCTGCTTTGTCCAGTGTGGACCTGCCAATGGCGTAGATGTGTTCCATGCTAGCATTGTGCTTGCCAGACTGTTATCTGTGTCTTGGTCAAGGTGTGAGGAGTAGATGGTGTTGAATGGGAGGTTTGTCTCAAAGTGACGCACTGAGCCTAGCCTGTGGTGTGACAGCTTCCTTGCCCTGTAATCCCCACAGAGGTTGTCTTGGAGATATTTTTTGGGCTTCAGCACGTGCCCCTCTCTCCCTTAGGATGCAGGACAGGGATTTGCTGATAACCTATACTTGTCTTCAGCAGATAAGAACAGTGGCACAGAAATGCCAGCTACTTTTAGGATAAACCTGGAACATTCTGTTAACTGCATTGTGTGATATGTTGTTGAGCAGTTGTCACTGTTAAGAGAAAGGATTTTGGTCCTCTGACTCCAAGATTTATTTCAGGAGAGACAAAAAATGCAATCTGAAAAGTAATTTTATAAAAAGACTTTCTGATAACAGTATTGATACTTGATATGAGTATTTGCCCTGATAAGCGTATATTAAAATGCAGTGGATGCAATAGGAACAACCCAAATGTAATGTGGTGTAAACACAGGATGCCCCAGGAGGCTCCTGGAACACGTGCTCCTGAACTGGTTGCTCAGGAGCTGGTATCCCAGGGGACACAGGCAGTGTTGGAAAAGAGGAAGCAAACAGGATGATGATTTGCTGAAAACAGACTCCAGCCAAATCATAAAATTGTTCCTTAGGGGCAGGGACAGTGAGGTTCAGGCCTGAAGGAAAAGTGTAGGGAGCTTGTGTCAGGGGTGTGTGCAAAGGTCTCGCTCTGTCTGGAGCACTGCCTGATGCATAAAATGCAGAGATGATGTGGAATGAAAAGAGCAGGACAATCCAGCTGTAGCAACTGAAACTATGAATGAGAGTCAGCATTTCTAAGTTGGAAAGTCTAAATGGAGTGGGAGAAAAGTAATCGTGAGCATTACCCAGCACCTCACGTCTGTGCTTAAGGAGGCTGAGATTGCAATGAGGCATTATAAGGCAGCAAAGCAATGTCAAACATGCAAATGAATTGACTTCATTTGCTATAAATGTGGTGGGAGAGGATCAAGAATAAGCGGTGCCTGCTAAATCTGTGTGGGGTGAATGCCTGTGCGGTACATCTTGTGTTTGGGGCAGGATACTGTCATCCTCCTTATCCTGCCTCCATGCATCAGTTTTCCTTTTCTATAGGAGAGACTTTCCATTCATTTATCAATCCTATTTTATTTAGGTTTCAGGCTCTCAAAGGCACAAATTGCCTTATCCTGAGTATTTCAGTGACATGTAGACACGCATTCCCTGACTGGAACTTTTGGGCAGCAGCATCCTATAATGATGCTGAAATTCTTCTCCAGAATGTAAGCAGACCTCAAAGCTCTGCATCTGCCTTCCTGTGCATTGTTTTCTGGGACACAGCATACTGTAATGTGCATTGTTGGCTAGTCATTTTCCATTAATATTTCCTTGCAATTTAAAAAGGAGGGAAATACATGGTCTTTGCCAAGAAAAGGAATCCATCAAGAGTCCAAAGAGAACGGCTTGTCTATTTTAATCAGTAATCATAGACTCACTTTCTCAATCAAGTATGTGAGGATGCCTTAACAATATGTAGGATGCTGTATGGACACAGGAGAGGCAGTAAAATAACAAAGAAGTCTTTTTCCTTCTTAAATGAAGTAGCACCCCATTGATATTTGTCACTCCTGAATGAAGTAGATCCCAGAGGAGTTTAAAGTGAGTTATCTCTTGTACTTATTTCCTAACACCCACAAGTTTTCCTCCCATTCTTTTCTGAAGGAATGAAGCAAAAGACATCCATATGTCCTGTCTGAGAGTGGGGAAACAAAGAGTTAAGAAGCGATTATCCCAGGTGACTGAACACTTGGGTTGCAGTGAAAGGCTGGTAATATTCATTGAGCTCCTGTGCTGGTCTATACCTGTCAGCAGCTCCTCTTACACTACAGTACAGAGGGAAAAAATGATTCTGCTCAGAGCAGAGGCTGCAAGCATCCTCAGGAACCCTCTGATGTTACATTAGAGACCTCCGTGCTATGGTATTTCTCATTATTTGAAAGAGTCTTTGGAAATACCAGTGATGTACATATGGGTTTTGCTGCTTCCTCTGGTGTTTTGTTCACTTGATTCTCTCACTGGAATATGGATGATGCAAGCACCATCAAATGCCTCAGCCCTGATAAAGGTAAGGGAAATGTTTATTTTAACCACCTTTTTGAGGGAAATTAGTTTTGCTGTAGAGGAAAGTAGAGTTTACAGAGCTTTCTTGAACACTTGTTCCCTGTTATGAAACTTAAATGCTTCAAACACATATCTAGCAGTTTCTTAAGGCAGCCTTTGCTGTACTCTGCTTTTGCCTCCCATTAGCACCAAACCTTAAATAATACATGTATCTAATGGCTGCTTCTCCCTGCATGAGGAGTGCACAGGAGGAGTGCACCAGTGATATTCTGGTCCCTATTCTGCCCGCTGAAGGAGCTAACTGTGCCCGAAAAGACAAGCTTTCTATTTTTAACCATAGACCTTCTGCTACCCACATTAGATTGGAGAAAAGAGACTCCAGCACTGTTGTGAATCAGCTGTATTGTTTTCATTTCTTAAAGTAGGTGATTTGCTTCTAATTAGATATTGTTTCTTTATACCCATCAAACAAGAGTGTGCTTGTCCTGGTGGAGTTCTCCAAGGGATGGGTTCTGTCCTGGCTGAGAGCTGCTGTCTCAAGCTGTTAAAACTATGATGCAGTTTCCTGCAGTTTGAACTTGGAGGCTGAGCTGCACTGACAGCTTCTTAAAAAACCATATTAATTCAAACCAATTCTCAAACCACAGAATTTATTTTTCAGAAGTCTTATCTCTCACTGATTTGTTTGGGAAAAGCACAGAGAGAGAAACCCTTACCTGTGATGTATTTTAATCAAATCAAATGCCCAGTTGCTTGTCTCTGCATTGTGTGCTTTATGTCTGCTAGGCATCTGGTTTTACTGTAGTTATGCAACAGGTAAAGAAGTGTGACTTCTGTGTGTTCAGAGTAGATGCACTGAGTATTGGTCTAACACCTTCATCTCTTTGGACAGGCAGGCCTGATTCCCTGTACTTGCAATTAATAGGATTACTTGTTCTCACATTCATGAGTATCTTGCCATATCTTTTGAAGGATGCACTTATTAAAGGTCACTTTTCTTTGTAACACTGGTAGTAAAAATTGTATCTAGAATAAAAGTTTATCAAAGTGGAAACATGCTTGGATCTAGGTGTTGAAAACAAACCTGGTGTCCATTAACTCTGGCTTTGACACTTCCTTGTCTTTATTATTAACATACCAAAACTAAGCTGAAGCAATGCTCTTCACTGAGAAAGTGAGAAAAGGTAATGCAGGCAAGTGTGGGTACCTGTGTGTCACCAATCACTGCAGCAAATACTGTTCAGTAACTGAGGAAGAATATGGATGTGAAAATTAGAGCAAATTGACTTGGAAGAGTGTCATCATAGAGCAGAATTAGATGCATAAGAGAGAATGTCCATAGAATATCACATAGAAAAATATATTGTAAATGGAAATAGAATGTTGGGATTTTTTTTCTGTATTTTATGACCATTTTGGTAATTATATTCTTTATTAACAAAAATAATATCAAATCTAAGAATATGGATTCTAGTCATGACAGATTTAAAGATTGTGAGAACTATGTAAGGAAGTCGGGTAAATAATGAAAGAGTCTCAGTCTGCATCAGAAGAATAGGAAAACATTAACCAATGTTTTCCTTTGAGAGTTTTAAGAATGAAGGGGAAATGATGGGATGCATTTAGGCATTGTCAATATTTATTTAAACAGTACAAAGCTTGAAACGTATATTAGAACTTGGCGTAAGGGTTGATTGACCTGTGCCATGTTGTGCGTAGAGTGCAGAGACTTGGAGGATGCAAGCTTTAATTTAAGAAGATGCTAAGTAGAGAGAATGCTGAGAAACTGCTTCCTATGTGCAAGAGTTGTTCTAAGGAAAAAAGATGATTTTCTTATATAGAACCAATAGAAGCAACCAGGTTGGAAAAGACTTTCAAGATCCTTTATAAGCTGTAAATCCCCAAGTTTTGGGTTGAGTTGACTGAATTGCTACAGTTTAAAACCTTTTCATTTAACATCCTTCATTGGTTGCATTTTGTAACAGAGGTGTTCCAGGACAGAAACCCACAATATTCTGGTTTTAAATATGACATGATGGGACAGCCCAAGTATTCCTTTAGTCGAGGTGTAGGGCATGGGTTGGACTTGATAATCTTAGAGGTCTCTTCCAACCTGGTAATTCTGTAATCATTGCTCTCTGAATCCTGATGTACCATTGTGGATTTGTTTGTACTTCACACAGACAAGGTCCTCAAGGAAGCTATGATGGAGCAAGAATTTTATCACTCAAAGCCCTTTTGACTTCTTATTACTAGGTTCAGCCTAGTTTCAGAAGCCTCCAGCTTCTGAAAATTGAGGGGGAGGAGAGGGGGCTCTCACTTGAGGATCTGAATGTAGCAGTTATCATCCTTGTTCCCAGATAGAAAATGCCCAGACCGAGATTAAAGGATGCTCACCACCATAGTGTTTCTGCCAGATGGTGTCGTTCTAAGCCAGCTTGTGGAAGCACCTTGAAAACAAATGGGGTAACTTAAAAGATTGGAGGTTCCAGGAGCTGAAGCTACAGGCAAGGCAGTGGAATGAAGTTTCTTTTTAAAGGGTGACCACCTTCTTGCTGTCACCTGTAGCATTAGACATCAATGTGGTTCTCCTCTCAGGCGTAAACCAGTGGTAACGCACCAAAGCTGGTAATTCCAGAGTGTGTGAATGCCTCTAGAAGTCTTCATATGGTGTAATAAAGATCAATGCTATTGATGTGAAACTAAGTGAAAACCAAAATGTGAAAGTTCACAAATTCAGTGGGCTGGAGAAACCTGGGCTGCCAGCCATCCTCCTCTGCTGTCAAAAGTTGCTGTTCTGATTGAAAAAAGTCACCTTTGCCTGTTTTCTGATGTGTTCAGTCCTTGACGTTCAGTATATGAGGTATTATTGATATTACAGATTAAAAGATGTAAAGTCCACTAGAAATCAGACACGGTGCAATGCTGCTCATTCAGACCCATCGCCCTGTTAGAGTAGAATGATTATTTTGAAGGTGATTGAAATGCTACAGTCTGCCACGCAGCGTCCCATTAGTTGAACTGAGGAAGGAGCTTGCCAAAAATAATGCCTTCAGAAACAGCTTTTCTATTTCTTACCACAAACTAATGTTCCCAGCTCCATTTCTCAGTTGACTTTATCAAGCAAAGATCATTTTTGATTTGGTTCCATAGCAATACCAGAAATCTTAAGTAGATAAATAAATGACATTTTTATTTCTAATCAGCAGAACTTTCAGTATAAATAACTTCATTGGGAATTCTGCACAGGGTTTCTTGAATGTAGGATTAAATTTTCCTCTTCATTTACATTTATCTGTATGAGGGAGAAACAAGTGCACAATGGAAATGAGCACTGCACCACAAATTAAATCTAAAGGAATATTTAATTTGGTCAATGACAAGAGCATATCTCAATGGACTGCTGTTGAACACATATTTGTGTTGCAGGAATTGGTTCGTTTCATAGGAACTGCTTAGAAGAAAAATAGCATACAATATTCTATGCATAACTATCTTCTTCTTGCTGTGGTTTGTTTGGGTTTTTTAATCCAACTAATTAGAGGCCTTCATCATATAAAAGGAAACCTTCTATAAGGAAGAACATACCACTTCTTTAAAGGTACACCAAGGTGTTGTGAATCCTTGTCTACTTTTGAGATTGCAAATTGATTTCTCAGTTGAGAAATTGCATTTTTCTTGGTATACACATGAAAGCAGGTTTTATCTTGAGTAAATTGTAGCAGAGTAGAAGTCCTTGTTAGGGTATTATGATGAAGACGAGGTGCTTGGCAAGCATAGGTCTGGAACCTACTGCACAGTGCTGTTTGTTTCTTGATGTGCTTCACATAATTTTTGTATCTGGCAGCTGTGGCATCTTGCAAGGTCTTCTCAGGTCAAACTTCATGGTGAGAGCAATATAAAGCATAAATCAAGATGGATCCTTTATTTTGGCAGGCATGGAAACTGTAGCAAAACAAATTCACTGAAACAGCTATTTTCATGGCCACTACCACCACAGTATGGCTTTATTTTACTTTAACCACTTCCGTATTGTCCCATAGGAACAGCAGCTCCAAGCCCCACTGCAGGGTGATGGTGGAAACCATGAAGTAGTGCATCATAAGCATCAGTAATGAATCATAGAATAGTTAGGGTTGGAAAGGACCAATGACATGGCTTTTGTCTTGGTTCAGTCAGAGTTGTTGCCCTGTCATTGTGTTATGCTGGTGTGATGCAGGTGGGATTTAAGTGCGGGAGAAGAGATGATGCATTTGATGCTGGTTTTTATACTTGGCAACTGGCAGTTGGTGTTTCCTTCAAATATGTCCCCATGGTTCTTTCTCTTCCTGTCTGAATTCCAGAAGGATTTTGGTTGTGAAATAATTGCCACTCTATCAGTTTGGAAAGGTTCCTGGTCTGGAGTTTGTTGATTGATTATGGCTTTGCATTCCAGTTACAGTTTCTGAGATTTTCTATCAGAATTACTTTCTTTGTCCTGTTGTCACTGTGAATGTTCTGATGAATTGAAAACAAAAGGCAGAAAACAGGAACCAGAATTTGCTTTTAAGTTCCCAGTACTGACATGGCTTATAATTAAACTGCTTTACACAGGTATGATCCACCTTCTTGGGTGCTATTTCTGTTTCACTATGTGGAAGGGTTCTGTAAAAGTCTTCTGCCAAGGAGCTGATATAATCACAGTGATTATTCTTGGAATGTAGGTCACCAAAGAAAAATCCATACACAGGTATTCTGTTTCTCCAGCTTCGTGCCTATTGATTTTGCCATGTTACTACAGTCGCACACCCCTTTTTGCTGTTATGCCTTCAGTTACAGATGGTTAAAGATGCCTCATCTTCAGCTTGAGTCAAAAAGCGAAGACTACAAAGAAAATTCTGTGTCGATGCTGAGAGCACAGCTGAGAGACACCTCCTGTGTAGAATCTTTAATTTATATACCTTCTCTCCCTAGACAGAGTAATTTGTTTGACAAATGTGACTTTGGTTCAGCTAAAAGGGAAAAATTTCCCATTTTAGGGAATTACAGAAGGAGGGATCATCAGGATTGGCCTCTGCAGGTCTAAAGGCATTAATGTGGCAGAGAGCAACTAAATTCTATGGTGTGATGTGGCCTGACAGGGAAGGAATGTGGACCAGGTCTGTCCAGAAGCACTGTTAGATGTGGATCTCTGTGCAGTATTTTCCAGAGAGCCTGTTTCACAGTGCAGCCAGCAAGCTGAGCCTCTCAGCAGCCCTCAAATCCCTGCTTGTCTTCTGGCTCTAAACCCTGGGGGAAGTGAATTGGTCAGACTTTGTTTCAGAGGTGGATATTGGAGGCTGCATAGAGATGGAAATAGTTTTCCTCTAGGAGCCCAGAAGCAATTACTTTACTTCCTGGGCTTTTACCCCAGCTATATGGCATTCAAGTCTTAAAAAAAATGAGACAATAAGCTGCAGTGACTTGCAGTCACTGACCCTGCTGTGGATTCCACTCAGTAGCCTGCACTCGCTGTGTTACTGGGGAGGCAGACACTGGGTTATTCCTGGAGACAATGCAGCTCAGGTTTTCCCTTTTTCATGAAGGGGAATGTATTTGGTATATATGTGAAGAAATAAGAAGCCTCTCTCGTATTTTAAATTGTACATGGCACAAAAGGAAGGTCCAGAAGAGTTCTGAGTCTGTTAGAGGTGGGATGTATTAGAATTTACCCCAAACACAGAAGCAGAGTTGTGAGTTAAAATCAATTTGTGGTGATGCATTTTGGGAGCAGAAGATGTCTCTTCTCAGTGTCTCTCAATGTCTTGTTTTGCTGCAGATTTTTGAATTTCAGAGGTGTTTTCATAGCAGGCATTCAATCATACTGACGGATTTCTTCCCTCCCAACCTGCCTTAATCTCCCTGACAGCTTTTATAACCCATGTCACTGAACAGATGGCAAAGTGCTGAAAGATCTTTAAATATAAAGAGTTTACAATCTTACTTCAATTAAGTGTGTAGGGACATTTTTTTATGCAAGTCAGAAGTTGGAAACAAGGTGACCTTAGAGCTACATTTAGAGTCTTAAAATCTTTATTTTATGCTGACATTTTCTACAGTCAACAAAATTGCATTACTACAGCTTTGTAAGGAAAAAGGTTCAAATAGCTTGAATTTCTTTTTATGGTAGGTATCTTGGAAATGGAATTTCCTTTGCCAAAACCAGCATCAGAATTCTGAGTAGAAGTCAGGAGTTAGCTACTGTTATTATATTTTAATCACTGAAGCCAGATACTAGAGAAACATCTCCAAGATGGTACATGTCTGAAGTGGGAAAGGGTTAATAATATTCCTACAGTTTCACTGAGAAAGCTTGACACAGAAATCTCATTATGTTTATTAAAGACACAGTCTTCCTTAATGCAAAACCTACTCCAGGGCTCAAAACACAGAGCCAATTCTCACTTAATTAAAATAATTGCCTCATTTGTTTCAGAGCTCTGGAGAACTCAGCATCATGGAAGGAGGCAGACTAATTGTTAGAGTTACATTTGTGCCGTTGCTGCTAATGGATCCCGGTTCCACAAATATTCCTTTGTGGGAATAAAGTAATATAAGGGATTTCAGGGTCTGTTCATTTTAATAATGCAACTTTCTCAACAGTTTTGGAAAGGCCTGGAAGCATTCCTATGTGTGGTTGCTCAGCTAAAGCAGCTGTTTTGGGGCTTACCTGCTGGGAATTCCAGTGTTGAGAGGGTGCACTGGAACATGCAATGTTAGTCATTCCTGCTTCACCCAGTGGAATTAGTGGCCTTGTAGGTTGGCACATACTGAACACAGATGTATTTCAGTCAAACTGAATAACTTGAGTGTTTTTACACTGGCTCAGAAAATACCGAGCTTTGGAGCATAGGGGTGAGAAGCAGAAGCCAGCTTCCACTGCCACAGGCGATGTGTGCCTCTAATCTCGAGTGTGGATTACTGTGCTTAGAGTTGCTGTCCAGATGGTCCTGCAACCTGTGGCAGGCTATAGCCCTGCGGGGTCCATGCCAAAGGTCAGCAGAGTGTGGTTATGTTAGAATTAAGGAAAAGGCAGCTTACAGGCATTTGGGATAATGCTGCGGCCCAGCCAGTGCTCCGGCCTTTCTGAGCCCATGAAGTGATTGCAGGCAATTTGGTTGTAGCTCTCCATGTCGCTGAATTTTTGCTTTCCATGGGAGTTACCAAAAGCATCTAAAAGTGATTTTATTTTTTTTTAGGGAATCCTTAATATAACTAATGCAGAAGTTTTTAGTTGTCAGGCAATGATGGAAAATATAACACTCTTCAGCATATACTGTCCATCTCCCTCTTTTTGGTAAGAGTTTATGCCAGAAATAGCTCTTGCATATGGACACACAGCAGTAAAAGAACAGAGTGCAATGTGAGAACCTGAAGGCAAATGGTTTCAGCAGAGGAGAAACTGAAGCTGAGTTAACTGGTCTTGCTGTGTAGATCATGCTACTTAGCTCTTCAGGAAGCAACATTTCTGGGAGAAAGGGAAGAAGCATAAATCACACATTTAGAAGCAGTGAATGAGCAGCATGACTTCCGTTCATCAAGTCAAGCTTTGTTTGCTCCTGCTGTTCGTGCTTATGTATGTTGGATTTTGAACCTTTACTGTAATGCAAATGTATTTAGTGATGTGCCTTTCAGTGAGGTTTCTTTGCTTTTTGTTATTTCCCTTGGAAAACTCTCAGCATTTAGTACTTCAGAAGACAGTAACAGTCCTGCTAACTCATAGGAAGCTCTATGGGGTATCAGAGATGTGGCTGTACCTGTAATTTCTGCTGGTTTTCCAGGGCTTTTTGACTGGTGTTTACAGGTAAAAGTGCAATGAGGAGGATACAAGTGAGAGAGAGCAAGTGTTCCCACAACAGCAGTGTGCCTGATGACATTAGAAACTTTTGTTTCTTTCTTTTATTTTATGACCCATGCTGTGGGTTGGCAATCGCTTTCTTTTTATTCTACAGCCATCAGGAGCAAGATTTCCCTGGGTAGGAAGGCAGATATAGCAATACCTGTATTAAAGTTAATAGACGCCCATGTGCTGCTAAGTGGTTTAGAATCAGCCCCTGTGATGAGGTTAGTTTGTTAATCTGGTAAAGTGGGTCTGTAGTGTGTTCATGTGAGGATAAATGGAATTCAGAGCTGTAAAGTTACAAGTGTAATCCTTGTGGGTTTACAGGTCAGTTACTGTATCAGGTCTGGAATATTTGATGTCTCAGGCAATCAAAATCTGAACTTTAAAATCAGTTTATAAAGTACATCTGGGGTATTTTGTGTGCTATCTGGCAGCAAGCTGCAGAGTAGCAGTTGTGTCTACATGCTGTTACCTGACATGCTCAAGCTTCTTGCAACACCCGAGCCTTTTCTACGTCTCGTGTTGGGTCTTTGCTTTATCTTCTGCTTGAGTCCTTATGTGCAGAAGACAAATGAGAGGCAGAGTCTGGCCCATATTGAGAAGTTCTGCACTGAAATGTTTTGTTTTGTCTTTTCTTAAGGGTTGCTGCTGTTTCCCTCGGTATGAAATAACGCTTTCTCCTTCCCTCAGCAGTAAAGCAGGTGTATTAGAAGGCTGTCATCCCCCTGATGGATTGCATTAATGATAAACCCATTGGTCTCAGGAGGATCTCCCTTTTGCACTTTTTTTCTCCCATCTTCCAAACTATATATATGCTGTGCTCCTGTATCTTCTGCAAGATGCTCTTTCTCCATATGGTAGACCCTGGCTTTTCCACCAGTCTTGAAGTGAATTTCTTCCTTCTCCAGACTTGTCATTTTCTAGCCTTGTTCATCAAGTGTTCTGAGTTCTGCTCTTAGCTGAGCCAGAGCCAGTCTGCAGACTCAGACATTGCTGTTTTCAAAAGCTTTCTGTGGCATGAAAAGCCTTTGTTACACTCAGAGAACAGTTTCTGAAGTGCCATGGAAAGAAGTCTGTAATCCCCATGTTGTGTCAGGTGAGCAAGGTTCTTCTAAGGATGTCCAGTGAGACAAGAATAGAAACCAATTTCAATAGGCTTATGTCGTAAGTACTCAGCTCAGTAGCTTAAGAGTTGCAAGGGGGATTATGTCACATTTAACCCTTTGTTATTTCCTGTTGCTTTCCCACACTGTTATTTACTATCCAGCACAATCAGGGAATAGAGGGGCTTTTGGAAAGATTCTGTCTGTGATCATTTTCTTAGGAGGCCTGGAGGATGGATTGACAGTGCCAAGTAAAAGGACTTAAATTAACCTTCTCTGGGTGGGATTTGGGTTGCAGATCTAACTTTAACTTGAACAATGAACTACTTCTTCTTTTCTGGTGCTATAAATCACTGACATTTCTCTGTCCTCAAATAAAACCAAATCCACATTCAGAGTCCTCCTTATGCAGAATTCTAGTCCTGAACTGTGAAACTAATACCTTGGGCAGTGCTGTAATAGGAGTTAGGTTTCACTCTTTTTCTCCTCCTTCTCTTTATCCCCAGGTTGACAACACATAAATGGTTAATGCAGAATCTAGGATGTCTTCACAGAACCCATTTTTGAATTGTAAAAGGAGTGCCTTTGGTGCCCAGCACACAGAGTGCTAGCTGCTGAGATTTTGGTGCATGTACAACCTGGGAGACTGCAAGTAATTGTGTGATCAGTGTTGCAAGAAGAAACAAAAGGGAGCTAAACCACCACAATACTTCTGGTTTATTGCAAAACCCTGCCTTAACTCTGTTGCCTTTAAGTTTAATGATATCTCCTCCCTTATAAGGTACAACAGTGTCATCCTTCCCATTTAAGATGTTCTTTCTATAGCATGGAAATTACCCACAAGGAAGTTTACTGATGTATCTAAGAAATCCAGAGCATGCAGTAGAGCAGGCAATGAAGCTCATGTTTCTCAGGTCTTGTTCTGGCCCGTGCTAGGTCTTGCTTCATCAGACAGAAGGATTAGGATTTTCAGAACAATACTCGGTGGGTTCTTGCCTTCTGTGGAGCCGTTGTTCCTTCTCTGATGACAATTAGTTTGCAGTCATCTCACTAAATTACTCTTGAAAGATGCCTTAGGATAGGGGAAGGCTATTCCTGAAGTGTTTGAATAAACAGCAGAATGTGACAAGAGTGCACGCAGCATTATTGCCACCGCTGACCCTTAGCATAGACCCAGTTTGGGTTTGCTTTGGAAAACCGGTTAAATTCTGAGTCCAGCCTAACGGAAGAACTCTGGGTAGAGGTGGTGAAATAAACAACACTGAGAGTGAATCATCTCTAGAATTAACTACTCAAAAGCTCCTCAAAAGGAGGAGTAGGAAGCACTTAATGAATGTGTTTTTAAACGGGCAATTTGTGTTTAGCTCATCAAGCTAGAAGCATATTAGTCTCCTTGTATGGATCACAGATGGCAAGAGCAATTGTATATTGTGCTTGCAACTTGATGCAGACTAAGTGTTGTGATAACATAAACGACAGGTTTCTGTGTTTGGAGTTTAATGGGTACATTTCAGATGGAATGAGGCAGTGACTTAGAGCTTTTAAAAGATTAATCCTTACCTGCTTTTATCTCTGTCATATTTTGAGTACCCTCTGCATTCATGGTCTCTTTGTGCAGTGTTTGATCTGTACAGGGTAGATGCCTGGATGTGTTCTAAGCAAGCATCTTCTGTGGGGTTGTGTCAGTTTGCAAAGACCTTCCTAAACAGGCTGAGAGATGGAAAGATGCTGCCAACAGAGGTGAAGAAGAAAGCACTTTTTTTAAACCTCCTTTTTTTTTCCCTACAGCTGTAACATGTCACCTAAATCCCTTGACTGGATAGGGCAGAACCCCAGCTTTAGGATTAGTGCTTATGATGGATTTAGGATTTGAAGCAAACATGTGTTGCTGTGTTCGCATCGTATCTAGTTTTTGCTGCCTAGAGGAAGATTCTGTCTTTTAGCAGGCATGTCAATTAAAATACTGAGGAGAACCTTCTGAGAGAAGGTAAAGGCTGACACAGGTTGATTTTGAAGAACTGCAAGAGAAGAAAATGTGATTCTTTTTTATTCAGACTGGGAAAGAGACTGAAGAGCTTCTGCACCCGGACAGATTTACAGTGAAAGGCAAGGGTGGCTTAGGAGCGCAGGGAGAGGAATGGATTGTGCTTCTAACTTTGCACTTCCTTACTGCAGTGGATATTGTTGCTTGGTTTTGATGAGCATGCAGAGCCCTCAGCAAGAGTGGGACCTGCAAATCTGTTAGTAATCATATAAAAGAGGTACCTCTATGTTGGAAGGAAGAAGTGCCATGGAAAAGCCAACAACTGTAAATTGGTGTGATGTCTTGGTGGATGCTCGGCAGCTTGTAAAATAGCAATGGACAAAGGATACCATGGGGCAGCCTTTCTGTCCAGAAATGGATTCATTTACCTGTCATACTGCCTCATGTGCCACCATGTGTCTTCTTGAAAATACTGAACTGAAACCCACCCAGTCCTCAAAAATAGACACATAGAGAATAAAAAGGAATTTGTTAGGATTTTAGTATTCTAAATCTGGAAGAAGGCCTAAATTTTCTGTGAAACATATATGTAACAACCTGAAAATACCACTGGATTTTGGAGATCACTGATTATCTTGGATTTTCCTGCTAATATTTTTATGCTATTACATTGAGAATCTGTCGTGAAGAATCTTGATATCTACGAAGGCCATCGGTGTGTGCATTCAGTTCTGAAGCTGCTCTTTGTCTCAGATATGGATGCCTCAAAAACTCCCTTGCTTCAGAATAAGTTCTCAGTGGCCCGTCTGGCTGAAGAGTTTTTCTGGGTTGGTGGCAGCATTGTAGCTTCTCCAAGATGGAAAATGGGCCATATTGGTAAGATGCAGGCTGGATACCTGCCACTGCACTGAGCGTGATGCTATCACCTTGAAAGCTGTTGTGTTGAACCCTTATTTAGTGACAGCTTTGTCCAGCAGTAGAGTGTGTGTGTGGGGGGTGGACGACAGAAAGGAAGGAAGAACTTGAGCCACAGCCCTAGTCCTATATTATATTTCATGGTTGCTTGTGCAGTTCTCTTGGCCTTCATAGAACTTCTCAGTTATAATTCCAATCCTGATTTCTTTACATTATTCTGGAAAAGCAAATGCAAAGCTGTACATTTTGACATGTGCAGATCTTTAGACATGGTCTGTTGCAGAGATAAAATCAATCTCCCTCCCCGTGCCATCAGCAGGAAAGCCTTGCTATCTACCAGGATTTGTACACCTCTTACCTTTTTGATTTTTCATGCACTATTTGTAGTTTTCACTCTGAAATGAGCGTTTAGAAGCATCTCTGACGTCTTCTTCCACAATAGGTCACTGGACTCTTGAGAGGTTGTTTTCTAAATAATGATATACAATGGCAAAGTTCTAAAGCTTCACCAGCCAGCTGACCAGGGTCTCTTTTTGCTTTGTAGCAGTCTTGCTTTTAAGCAGGTAATAAGCCCAACAAACCCAGTTGGAGTTTGCTATAGGAATGAGATGTTTCCTGTTCTATTAACTGCATTTTAATAGCAGGCTTCCTGAGCCACTCATGTCCAGTGAGGAAACCTGCAGTGGCCTCGGCCAGAATCACCTGCTGCCTTGTAAGCACTTTTTTGTCCTATTTGCATTATTTTTTGGGTGCAGCAAATGCCATCCCTGCCATTGCTGGCAGAATTACACATTCATTTTCTTTTTCAAAGAACAAGGAACAAACCCAAGGTGCTGCAGCCAGCAGTTAATGTAAAAACTTTGTAATAAGACCCTTACTTGAGCAGATGTCTTCAGGGTCAGAAGTGGCACTCTGAGAGCCCTTACTGAGCGGTCCCATGAGCTGCCATGGAGATTCCCTGAGCTCACAGGCATCAGCTGAATTTTCGGAATATCTTCTGATTTCAAGACCTCTCCTTTGAACAGAATTCCCACAACTGTCCTGGATGGATTGTATACAGGGAACATGTTGTGTATGCTGTTATTATATATCAATGTTTAAAAGGATTTGATGCCTCCTCTAAACTGAAATTGATCTTTAAGGTTTCTTCCAACCCAAACCATTCTATGAGTCTATGATATTGCATGTACAAACCATTCTATGATTCTTAATGTTCCTGGCAGGAATACTTGGAGCCAGTCAGTTTTTTACTTTACCTATTGATGAGCCACTTATAGCTGCAAAACCATTTCCAGTGAGACTTTTAAAACCCGTAGCAAGTATTATCTCTTCAATGGATTGGCAGTGCTGGGTGCAGGATAAGTGTGGGAGTCCTCGTCTGCATGGGGGAAAGCTGTTGTGGTTTGGTGGTATTTTAAGGGAACAGCTTGCCCTTATGGTGCACGTGTGCTGGAGGGCTTTCAACAAACATGTTGTGTCTTCTGGAGGCCCTGGAGAGAAATAAGCTTCTGAAATCTCTTTCTCTCTCCTCACAGTGTTTGAAGAGGGGTTGTTTTGAAGTGCACAGTCAGGATGCATCTTTGTCAGGGTCTGTTATCAGGTCAGAGCTGAGCCTGACTTCTCCAAAGAGGCTGGGGAGGGTCAGTGTGGTACAACATAACCTGGAGCTGTGCTGAACCTGGGACGTGAAGCTTTTGACAAAGCTAGTCCCTGTATAAAAATACTCTGTGACTCAATCCTTCTAACTTCTTTTCATCCCCACATGCTAAAATACTCCCACTCCTTCACACATATACATCAAACCCAGAAACTCCTAAAGGACAATAATGCTGCTGAGCCAGAAATCATTAATTAACAGGCACTAGAACATCTAACAATAGCAGGAAATTGGGGTTTTATTTTTTATTCCTGTAGCAGGACAAGTTGCAGGGATTTATGGTTCGTATAGTTTTGTTATTTATCATTACTTTCAAACTTCTAACAGAAACAGTCAATGTTACTAGGAGCTATGAAGCATCACTTTGAGCCTTTTCTGTGCGTCAGTCCAGTGTCACTTTGTAAGAACACAAGTGCAGAACTGAGTGTTCTTTGCTCCTCTCTCCTGCTCTGACACTGCTTTTTGCCACAGTACAGAGATCCATCTGCTCTCCATGACTCTGTTTTGTCCAGATGCAAATTGAGGCAACTCATTAGATCAGAAGAGAGCTGAACCTCAGCTGAATTCTGCAGAAAGGTTCTATTGAAGTGCAAAATGTTATGTAAGCACAAAGAAAACTCCAGCCTGAAGTTAGCAGCTATTTCTTCAAAAACATGATTCATTGCAAGATTGAGGGGTTTTTGTTTGATGTATAGAAATGAATCCTTAAAGCAGGTACCTGAACAATGGTAGGTAGCAGTTAGACGTGTCTTCCCTTCAGTGTGCTCTGCTCATTTCCATGCAGTGAAAAACCTCAGAACAAAAAGGTTTACTTTGTTCTTTGATAGAAGTACCACTGAGTTCTTCCTGCAGGTTTTCCTGCACCTCTCTAGTGCTCTAAGCCTCCAGTCACACAGAGAGGCCAAGGTGTGTGTTTCAGTGCACATACGTGTGCAGACATGGTGCCCAAATCCGATTTCCTTTCGCTGGAATACTGCCAATCAACTGAGGTGTTACCAGTCAATTTAGGAATATTGTCTGAATTTCCTTGTGCTTATTCTAGTAACTGATACTTGACAATAGTTTGATTTAGAGTGTGATCAGAATGTGGATCTTATTCATTCAGCTAAATCCCCCCAAATAAGTGTGTTGCTAATGGTTTGACTTACTGATATCACTTTATTTCTCTCTGCAGTGGAAAGATGTATGAGTTCCATGCAAGCTGGTACCCAAATGATCAAACTCCGTGGCAGTTCCAAAGGGTTGGTCCGGTTCTATTACCTGGATGAGCACAAGTCATGTATTCGCTGGAGACCCTCTCGGAAGAATGAGAAGGCCAAAAGTGAGTTTCAACCACAGAACTTCTGATTCCTCCTAGGGTCTTGCCCTCCTACAGCCAAGCAAACATGAGGGATTTAGCTCATTAATAGCTGACCAAGAAGAATGTCGTATTTGAACTTAAAGGGTAGTAAATGATTTTATGATTAATACTTTATGAAGATGAAGTGGTGGTTGTCAGCTCTGCAGGTGGCAATACTGTAGTAGTAGTATTGAGTTGCAGGCCAAACCCGTGTGAGTTGAGGACCTTGCAGTATTTGGTTTGGGCCCTTTCTCTGCAGGATAAACGCACCCTGTGGCCAAGGGCTGGCACACATTCATTGATGAACTACATGCTTTTGTCATTCTAGTTTCCATCGACTCTATTCAGGAGGTTTGCGAGGGGAAGCAGTCAGAGATCTTTCAGCGCTATGCCGATGGCAGTTTTGATCCTAACTGCTGCTTCAGTATCTACTATGGAGACCATATGGAATCTCTCGACCTGGTATCTTCCAGTGGAGAGGAAGCACGCACCTGGATCACAGGGCTAAAATACCTGATGGCAGGGATCAGTGATGAAGACAGCCTCTCGAAACGCCAAAGGACCAGAGACCAATATCCTTCTTAATGCTATCTGAGAGTAATTCCTGGAGGTGGAGAGTTATCAATAGCGTAGGGATTCCTTCAAGTATTTGTTTTGCTAAAAGTAAGCATTAGGCTCAAAGCTTCAAAGTGGTTCCCGTTATATTCCCTGTTTCCAGAGACAGAGGAGTCCTTGAAGAGGATTGTTCTGGGCAAGATTTGGAAGTGAATGGCTGGAGTGGACTGAAAACTGTACAGGTATATTCTTTCATCCGTTACTCACTGTGTAAAGGTGTCTGTTTCACTTGGTTCTACAGGACAAAGTGTGATGCAGCTTTGCAGCTCTCTCAGTAGTTCTTCTGTGCTGTATAGTATGGGTCGACAGCATGTGTTGCATGTTGAGCAGAGCAAGTCTAGAAACTGTTGCTGAAATAGCATGAGTGGAATTATATATTACTGTAAACTCTCTTTCATCCCCAGTATAATACCCTAACATGGAAAATATCATATATACATAATATCCTTTACTATTATTATATCAGTAATAGCCGTTACTGTTCCATGCTGTTCCTTAACTCCTGTTCAATGTGGTTGAAGCAGACATTTGATGAGGCAGATAAGAATGGTGATGGCAGTCTGAGTATTAATGAAGTGCTCCAGCTAATGCACAAACTGAATGTGAACCTACCCCGACAGAAAGTCAAGCAAATGTTTAAGGTAAGAAATAGAAATGTATTGGTTTCTAAAAGAACAAGGTTTCAGTTGCTGGAGATTTCCCATTGAACCTAATAGGAGAGATTGTAAATACTTAAGCAGCTGTTTTGTTTCCAATCTGCTGAAAGATTCTACACTAGTCCATTTGGTAAATTGAAAAGAGCTCCAGAAACACATCATTGATAAATGTTATTCATAGAAAAAGTCATTACACCAGAAACCTTCTGGTGTTGTATAACATCGAGACACACAGTACAGAGATTGCTTCTTTGCTAAACTTCTTGATCTGAAACTCAGTCACGTTTCCTCCTCTGATTACCTTCTCTCTAGTAAATATTATCTAATGAAGTATCTAGAATCTTCCAGTAACTGGCACGTATAAAATACCCAGCATGGAGATTTCTGTATCTGTTATGGGTTTTGCAGTGCTATCAGCTGTTTGATTGCCATTGCATTCTGCTGACCTTGACCCAATTTACTGGGCAGCTGAACCATGGAGATGTGTTGTGTGTGCTTTTGTAACCCGAAAGTCTGTTGTTGAAGAACCTAAGCAGAAGTTGAATCAACAGTTCTGAGCCTTGAGTTTTGCACTACCCCAAGTCAGGGACATCTCAGCACTGCTTCATGTTTTCTGCAAAGTCATGCCTGGAAATCACTGGATTCTCAGTAATTCAGTTTTGGGACAGATTCCAGGTTCAAACCCCTTTGGGAATCGTGCATGTACAGCTGGAGAAATCTGAGGGGTTCACTCATCACTTCTTTTTCTCTTTATCTTTTTCTTTCGTACCAGCAAACACTGAACTTATGAATGCTCAGTAATTCAGTAGAGAACTGAATTTAAAAACTCATTAAAATGGGTAGATTAAAGTGACTCTTTCCAGGATGAGCCATTAGGTTTGATGCAAACTGGGGAAGTATTTCCTGGGGAAAAAAACTGCACTTACTGTATGCTGTGTTCTGATTTTACTGCTTGTAATCAACAACCATTACTACACATAGGGGTGCTTTAGAAATGCTATTAACAGAGAAGAATAGGTTTCTTTTTTCCACATGCAATCCATAATTGAAACTGAACTTGCCTTAACTGAAAATACAATTGCTATTTGATAGCTTAGAATATTAAGCAGCCTCGAAATTAAAAATCAAATCTCTTGGTTAATGAAATAGCTACACCAAATATTTTAAGATATAATACAATAGATTAGATGTAGGTCTCGAAGAAAGTTTCTTTGACTGTTAATTAAAGTAGGGAGCAAGTGCAGGGAGCAAGGGAAGGGAAGGGCTGTTTGTGTAAGGCTTTAACAATTCCTGGGGGTGCATTAGAATACATTGCAGAGTTGGGGCAGTACTTTGGTCTTGGGCAAGTAACTGAATGGATGTCAGCTTGCCAGATCAGAAGTGCTTTGTGAAGGCTGCTCATGCTGCTGTCCATGGTTAAGGGAATTTGTTTTCCTCAGCTGATACAAGTGCATGTGCATGGCAGTACGTGAAGGAAATTCCATGAAAAACATGAAGATTTGGTAAAAGCTTGTCTAATTTATTTATTTTTCAATGTTGTGGCCTTAAATGTGCTTAAACTTGTTCACAGTGAAGGTGAGCAAAGCAATAAACTGACCACTCTTTTACTCAGAACAAAGTATAGGAAGTGCTGGGTAAGCTTTTTTACATGAAACAGTGAAGCTTTCCTTTTTCATACTTCCCCCTGGCAGAATTTTTCATTCATTTTTTTCACAGTTTTAGGAACAGGTTTTTAGGAAACACGGTAATTCCATAATCTCTTCTCCAGATAGTTACATCATTGAGTAGAGCCCATCGTCATCAGACAATCAGAAGATTTTGTGGAAGAAATTCTTTCTCCACTGTGTGCAAACACAGTAGCAGTAAGTAACACTGCTGATACAACTGAGAGTGCTTCAGATCACAGGCTGGGACACCTAGCCCAAAAAGTCAAGAACCGAGAAACATACATATTGTAGGGGTAGATATACTGGAGGATATTGTGTCATTCACTGATGATTATTTCTTTACTTGCAAAATTAGTATTCTTGCAGATGTTAGTAGTTTATGGCCATGGATTTAAGAGGGAGCCTCCCAAATCCTGGATATAAAATCAATTTCAAGATGACTTGAATTGAAATGATTTTTTCCAGAAATGAGTGGGTAATTCTGCCAGGTGTATGCACATTCTTTCTATGCTGTCTTACTTCATTGCCATAGGTAGAAGAAATCTTTCATGCAGAGCTCCCAGTGGAACAATGGAAGTTGTTTCTTGGCTCATGCAGTAGTACATACATTCAAGAGGTTCAAAGGGGAAAGCTGTGCAAAGCATTCACATGGCAAAGCATCAGCCTGATAAATCAGTCTGTTCTAGGAGGTCATACAGAGAGTGGCTGGGTCAGGTGCTATCATCCTGCATTTAATTTCCGTGTTGCTTTATTCCCATGCAGGAATTTATTTATTTAAGGTTTGTTCTGGCTGTTGCTGGGATCTCATTGCCTTATTGCTATGCAATGCAGGAGGCTGACACAGATGATAACCAGGGCACTCTGGGCTTCGATGAGTTCTGTGCCTTCTATAAGATGATGTCGACACGCCGTGATCTCTATCTGCTGATGCTCACCTACAGTAACCACAAGGACCACCTAGATGCAGATGACCTGAGACGTTTTCTGGAGACTGAACAAAAGGTAGGGCCAAGCCAGGAGAAGCACTGCAGCCTTTACGCTGTCCTGCTTGCCCTTGGGGATGCATAACCTTCTAAAGGGTGGAAGCTTTGTTGTCATGCATGTGACAAATAGACAGCTGGATGCCTCTTGATTTTCATCTTGACTATTTCTCACTACCTCTTCTGTAGGCTCTTTTGTTGTGCTACTGAATATAGTCTCTACAGTTTCTTTCTTTTTTATGTGCTATTTTAGGACAATTCTACCCATATCTGTCTTTTCCCAATATTCAGTACCCTGGTGTTTCTGGCTCTGCTTTTGACTTACTGCACAGTCCCTGATAAGACATTGAACTGCTTTGTCACACAATTCGTAAAGTGTAAGATTATTTTTTAAAGAGCTGTTGGGAAGATTATTAATGTCAGGGACAGTGTTCTGGGGATCTGTAGTAGCACATATTCCCTTGTCTCATAGTGCTTTAGCTCCGTTGCTGGAGAGGGTCTTAAATACTGTTTTTGCTGTAAGCTAACTGATGTGACCTTATCATTGACCCTGCCTGGGGTAGGATTTTGAGCTGAATGACTTCCTGGGGTCCCTGAATGATCCTAATATCTCTCATCTAGAAACTTGTGGAAGGCTCTGAAGTGAGAAAAAATGATCGGGCAGCAAGATGCTGTCAGTGCAGGAACAAATGCATTGACTTGTCTTTGCCTTTTTCCTCTCATGACCTCTTTTGAAGCTGCATGTCTCTAAGTCATGAATCTCCATCAGTTTCAAATGTTGGCTAAAAAATGAATGAATAAAAAAGCCACCTCTTTGGCAATTATGGTATTAGATTAGTGGGGTGTGTTTCCATCATTGGTCAAGTGATCCTCCAGATGGTGAGAAGAAAATGAACACTCCACAGTGGGATTAGCTAATCACTGATGTGGACAACTCAGGTCTGTGGGGCTTCTCTCTCTCATCTAGTGCTGCCCTTATACAACATGTACATAGAAAGCAAATGTTCATTCTGTGCTTTGAAGCTCCATGACAAGAGCTTTCTGTTGCCAGAGCTTTAACTTCTGAACCCAGCAAACCAGTAACGTATGGGCAAAGACAGGGTTAGGATTTTTTTTCTTCCTCATATTTCACTTGTATTTATTAGGTTCTAAATGACCCCCAGAAAAGGCATTGATCTAGTAGCAGAGATGCTGGTGGTTTCATTTCACTCCAGGCAAAAACTCTGTGTTTCCAAAACAGTCATTGACTTGGTCACTTTATTGGCAATCCCGTCTGGTGACAAGGGCTATATTTTCATGTGTCATGTACAGTATTTCATGGAAAAGATTTGCTGGACCACTGAGAATAGGAATATATAATAATAGCAGGGATAATAATTATAGGATAAATCAGCAGTGAATAGGAATATTAAATAATAGTGTTAAAACTGAACTATGGAAAACTTGCAAGGTAAAAAAGCTACAGCTTATCATAAATGGCCCTTTTCATATAAATGACAGCACTTGCAAACATATATTTCCCTTTGTACTCTGTCATTTTCAGTTGAGAAGGCAAAACAACATTGAAGTTGGCAGATTTCCGCATAGAGCTTTCTGATTCTCTGTTACCCTGCCACTAACTGATTTTTCTGTCTGCTGCATAGAGATGAGCCATTTTCTTGTTTATTTCAAAGTAAAAACCCCTTGATAATGCAAATTAATCCTTTAATCCTACAAGAGAAGAAATCCCATTGGTCTGGGACAAAGCTTGTTCTGTTTGGATGCTCTGGGTGCCTAATAACACTCTAACCAGATTTGACCTACAAAGCAGAACTCTGTATTGGCCGAGATCAGGCAGCTGCCAATAGGGCAGAAACATTCCCCAGAGCTGACTACTTCTCATCTGACCTGACACTGATTGACAGGAGTGAAAATCACACTGGGTAACTGGAAATCCCTACTACCACTGTGGGTAATCTGGTCAGCTGCTGAACTGTGTAGAGAGACAAGAACCCAGTGAAGCTGTGATTACCAGTTAACACCACTTTTGCTACTTTTACAGATGACGAATGTGACTAAAGAGCACTGCCTGGAGATCATCAACAAGTTTGAACCATGCCTGGAGAACAAGAAGGAGGGAGCTCTGGGGATTGATGGTAAGCAGGCTGGCATAGCTTTTGTAGGGAAGAGGCAACTGTTTAATGCCTGTGAGAATATTGCATCCATTTTCAGAATATATAGTCATAGAATTCTGTCAGGTTATATAGAGTATGCTGTTCAGTACCTTATTAAGTGCCTATTGTTTGCTGAGGAGCCTAAATGGAAATTGCTGCTCTTTGAAAGACTTGTTTTTAAAGGTACATATCATGGAGCAGCACAGCAGTCATTAAAGGTGAGCTGGAGCCGGATGTGTCTGTATTTGTGCTTTTGAAAAATACAGTAGAATTGGGTTACATCATTCCTGCAGGTATTTTTGGAAACCCTTTAAGTTTTAATCAGAGGAATGATCTGATCCAGAATAAACATGTGAAGTGAGATGATAAAATTTGTCCTGAAGCATGCTTTCATGATCTCTACTGCTAGAGCCTTCACCCTGAATACAATGATGCTGTGCCATAATGATGGTAGCTGTTTTTCTGAGCACTGATCCTAAATCCTTTCCTCTAAGCAGCAAACTGTCTGCTAGGTCTTTATTGACTCCAAGGGCAGAGTACATGCCTCAGGAATTAGATACTGTGCAAAAGTTGTCTTATCCATTTCTGTGAGTGTGTGGTCACAGAGGAAGGTGGTAAAATATAAGTTCAGCTTGCTTTACAGCATAAGGATGTAGATAGTTTCTCTTACATTGTGTAAGAGGATAAGAACTGTCATGCAATGAGGGTTGCTTAGAATGGATTCAGGTCTGTTCTACTTTCAGACTAAATTTTCTCTTTATTCTAAAGCTTATTCCAATGCCAAGTAATCGTAGCAGTTGACATATTCATGCTTTTATTTTCTGGTGCTCTACACTCAGTGGCAGTCACATAAATAATGAATAGTCAGGTTCATTATCTTGCCTTCCTCATAGCTAAAAAAGCAAGGCTAGGCTTCAAGCAGCTGTAGCTTTCCATAGTGGAAAGAAAACCTTTCAAAAGCTAGCCTGATCTAAGAATGGGTGATAAAACAGTAGGGAGTTTACGAGTTAGGATTAGAGAGTAGCCCAGCTCTCTAATGGGTCCCATTCTGCTGGGTGTCAGCTACAGGTCTCTTGATCAGGAGGAGGTAGGAGATGAGGTGGTTTTGAAACAGCTGGAAAAAGCTTCCCATTAACAGGCTCTGCTCCTTGTGTGGGAGACTTTAACCACTTCAGTATCTTGCTGGAAGTGCACCAGAGCAGAACATACCTAGTCTAGAGCTCAACTAATGCAGTGTATGATGGCAACATCTGAACAGAGATGACTGGGGAGCTGACTTTAGATCCCTCTGGTGTTCTAAATCAAGTGTTACCTGGGGAGGCTGAAATACAGCAGCTATGGAAACTGAAGCTCTGTGTTTATTGCTTACATTGGTAGAGCCCATACAGGAGCATCCTGGCCACACATAACAGCACTTTGCTAGCAGTAAAGTAATAGTACAGTGTTCTTGACCCATTCATATCCATTCATGTGTCTGTATTGCCTTGCTTCCTCAGCTGTGATGGCTTTTGTCATGAAGCACCTTGTACTGGTCTGTGCCAATTCAGTCACTCAACATAGTCCTGCAAAACCCCTCTTACCTTCCTCTGTTGATCAGAATGGATCACTATGTCTGTGTGCATTTCCTGACTGTGGGAATACCAGAGATCTACAGTTCATGGTGCCAAGAATATCTTGATTCATTCATGTTTCTTCATCCAAAGGCTGATAGATCCAGTTACTGTGAACTCAAATATCAATTTTGGTGTTATATCTTCACAGGTGCTTAAAGCAAACACCGTTGTTGTTTCAGAGGCATTAAGAGTGCTGTGTGGAATTAGTCTTGTAGAGGCTGATGGTTTGTAGTGAGATGAAATGATTTGCCAAGAGTGATCAGCCGTATGTTTGCTGCCACACACTGTGCCCTGTCCATTTTTCATGGTATCTGCTCTGACTTGGTTACTCTTTTGTTTCTATTCTAGCTATATAACAGGTTTACTAGTTGATATGTGCCTCCAGAGACTCAAATACCATTTAAAAAGTTTTGGCAGCTCTTTGTATATATCATCTCTTTTCCTTTAATAAAACTTTCATCACCATGAAATATAAAGCCTATAAGAACCATCATAAAGGACATTTTATCTTGGATTCTATTGAAGCTCCATTTCCCTTTGCTCTGTAGACCAGACTGATTTTGAGGACTGGAGTTCTTTTACCTTTAGTGAAACAAAGCACCAGTGTGTCGCAGTCAGAGAAAGGGCGTTAAGACCTTTAGAAGTTTGGCAGAATTTTTATAAAGGCACTGTGTTATTTATGGAATAATGAGTGAAATGTCAGGAGAATTAGAAGTCTTGAAGCAAAGATCTTTTGAGTAAGGCATCATCACTGTCAGTAGCTGTTCCAGCCAGGATCTGGGTGGAAGTCTTAATCTTTCATTGGTGGCAAGTTAAAAGGGTTTTAGGGAGACTTGAAATGGAGTTACAGTTTTTAATGTTTGTCTTGTGAAGATGTCTGTGAATATGTGCACAAATGTATGCTGGTGGCCTGAGAGAGCAGCAATTTCATACAAAGATAAAAACCATTACTTGCTAACACTTTCCTTCTGAACAAGGGCAATGATTGCAATACAGAAGTACAGGAGATGTTGTCTGCATCCCACTACTTCAGCAAATGAATTCTTCTGGTAGGATCACTCAAGTACTACAGAGAATTGTTCTATTGGTGTAAGTCTGGAGTGAACGTCAACCTCACAAAGTGGCAGGGTTACGGTGCCGCAGATCTCTCCCATCCACGTACATGTTTGTGCATGTGGTACCATATCAGCAGTAGAGACTGTTGCTTGCACAAGCCAGTGTGTGTTGACATTCTTCTGGTGTTTTCAGGAGAAATAGAGGAAAGTATCTCCCTTGCTTCAAACTGTGTTGTGCCACTAGAAACTGTCTCTAGGCAGTGCAACACCATGTATCTTCCAACTCATTTCACTGAGAGGCAATGGCAGGATATGACTGCAGCTCTCTGGGAGCTTTTATATACCATGCGACTTAATGTCTTAGCAGAGTCTTTTGACAAAAATTATAAGCCTCAAAGTCAGGTTTGGATTAAATAGACATATTTATTTCAGGGAAGGCAAAGGAGGGAAAAGTACAAAGTAAGTAGAAATTTCTTGAAAGCAATAATTGCGATTGGTCATTGTGACAGTGGGGATGTTTTATTTATTTATCTTACATGTTCATGACTGTGCCCATGTAGGATGTGTTTTTTGGCTGCTTTCAGGAAGGCCATAGCAATAAAAAGGACAAAACTGTATTATTTATAATATTGCTTGTTTACAGGTTTCACCAATTACATGCGGAGTCCATCAGGGGACATATTCAACCCAGAACACTACCAAGTGAATCAGGACATGAGTTATCCATTGAGTCACTATTTCATTACCTCTTCACATAATACCTACCTCATGGGAGATCAGCTGATGTCCCAGTCTAGGGTGGACATGTATGCATGGGTGCTGCAGTCTGGCTGTCGGTGCGTAGAAGGTAAGTATAAAAAAGGAATTATCAGGAACCTCCATAGTTTTGTCTATCCTCTGTAAAGAAAGACTCACAACTTCTGCAGAGGACGTGGTAATTGGGTAGAAGAAAAAGCCAAGTAAAATGGAACAGCAAAATAATCTTGCCATACAATCAATACATTTTCTTGATTGTGACATATTTTGTAGACAGAGTACTAACGTTCAGGAGACTCTCTTGGTGTCTGTACTTTCTAGCCAAGTGTATGACAACCAAACTGCTAAATATAGCAGAATTCCTGCTACACATGAGAGGAAAGCTGGTATTTCTGATCAGGAAGTAAAGAAAGTGTCTGATGGGTGTCATTGTTTCTGTTCTGCAGTTGACTGCTGGGATGGGCCAGACGGTGAACCAATTGTCCACCATGGATACACTTTGACTTCCAAAATTCTCTTCAAAGATGTGATTGAAACTATCAACAAATATGCCTTTATCAAGAATGAGTATGTATGCAGTGTGCCAACTTGAGAGTCTGAGGACTGTGAACTGGAGTGTTCCCTGGCATCCTCCTAAAGGCAGATGGTGAAAATCTGACCTGTTCCTGCATATGCCAGGCAGAATTCTGAGTAGTTTTTTGTGGGGAGAAAGCCTCCAGAAAGGAGTAACTGAGGCACAACTGACTGAGTAGGGACATTCTGTACATAGGTGTCTTTATCTCATTTGTAGACCAGAGGATCAACATGTTTTGACAGTGAATGATGCAGTGAATGGCTGACAGTTTAACCACATCTCTTTCTTCATGTGCACCCAAGTGATGCCAAGGTTACACTAGGTTTCTTCAGGGATGGGGAGTAAGTCAGGGAGCAAAGAGACACAAAGGGACAGGAGTCCAACTGTGGAGAAAGCAGACTGTTCAACAGAAGTAGGTTATTTTCCCTACCTGTGTATTGCTCAAGAAATCAGAGAATTATGCAATGGAAAGCTTCATGTACCTTGGCAGTACTGTTCTCCTCCTCCTCCTCAGAATCGAAATAGGGGAGTCAAACTAGTTCTATTTTTTTAAGATAAATGAATTTATGTGTGTAAAAGCTTCCCCAGAGCAGCCCATCTGTCTTCATTAATAAAGCTGAGCTTGCTCTGAAATTTCACCCTGGGTAAACTTCCTGTGAGCCTGAAATCTTTGGAGTTTGCCTGAAGAGATGGCAAATAAAGGGCAGGAAAGCTGGCCAGTGGAATATGTGAACTTCTGGAATTGTAGTTCTGAAAAGCTTTACAGAAAGGTCCAATGGGAAGATATTACAACTTAACTGTTTGTGGTGGGGTTTTTTTCCTTATGGGTATTGACGCTCAGTCAGAGTTTAGTAATGAATGAAATACACAGCAGATATTTGCTTTCCCAAGCTAGGTGGGGGGCATAGCTGTTGGCAGATTGCACGTTCAGCTCTGGAGCTGTCTTCAGGCAGAGCTAGGAGTTCAACTATAGTCATCAGCTGGGAAGTTGTGTCCTGCAGGCATTGTCTGGGTGGAAGCCTGTTTCTTCCTGATGAGGAGCCAATGGGAGGCAGATGTCAGGACAGATATGTTTTATTCATAATAAGTTTTTAGTTAATGAATCCCTCGTAATTCAGCCCTACAAAATGCACTGTATGCTGACTTTTGTGCTCATCCTAGAAATACATAATCTCTAAACAGAAATCCATCTTCAGTGTGCTTTTATATGACACCAACCACACTGGAATCAATGTTCAACAATTCCTGTCTTGATGCCTTTCAAACAACCAGGCATTGTTATTTTTTTTAGCCTCAGGCTTGGAGAATCAATAATAAATGGCAATGATAAAACTAGACCTAGAAATAATACTTCCTGTCTTTTAGAAGAGGCTTTATTGCAGGCTTGTTTGTATGGCACTGCTCTGCTGCCAGCTAGAGAATTTTTCAGGCAAGAGCTAACAGAAGGTTTATCACTTGGTTGTTGGAAGTGGGAAGGTAAAGACAAAGCCCCTTTGGGTTCAGTCCTTGGAGCCTTTATTTACTTTTACCTGTGAGAGTCCAAGAGGGCTGAAGCACGGATTGGGAAGAGTTGAAGGCACTGGTTGTGTAAGTTTTCCTCATGAATGGCATAATTGGTGGTGATGGCTGTTACAGAAATGGCTCAGACAGTAATAACCCTTATACATCTTAATGCTATAAAAGCTAAATTTGCAGTTGATGATACTTGCTTATGTCTCTGCCAGGTACCCTGTTATTTTGTCAATTGAGAACCATTGCAGTGTCATTCAGCAGAAGAAGATGGCTCAGTATCTTACAGAAATCCTGGGAGACAAACTGGATCTGTCTTCTGTGCATAATGATGATTCTACCACTCTCCCTTCACCAGCAAGTCTTAAAGGAAAGATTCTGGTTAAGGTAAAAACCTGCTTCATTTGTTCCATCCCTCTTTTTGTTTGTGATGATTATGGTTTTTGCTTGCTTTTTGCTTATACCCTAACATAAATCAGTTTACAAAAAGCAGTCTTTAAGAACCTGGTGCTTAAGGTCCTGACCAAATGCTTTCTCAATCAATAAGAGGCTGGTTGCATGCTTGGAATACTTTTTCTTTTCTTGAGTGCTAGCAAGAGCTGCACAGTAACCTGCGTGTGTAATCACTGTCTTGCAGGGGAAGAAACTTCCAGCCAACATCAGTGATGATGCAGAGGAGGGTGAAGTTTCTGATGAGGACAGTGCTGATGAGATTGATGATGACTGTAAACTAATGAATGGAGATGTAAGTTAAGTGACCATTTGAATGTAAATATAAGTCAGGTTTTCCAATCCCAGTAAGAAGAAACCTTGTATGAGCTCTCTGGAATGTGACTGTGGTCTAATCCTTGGGATTCATTGCCAAGTCTTTTAGGTTCTAAACCTTCATGGGGTTCTTCTTCCCCTCAAATGCAGAAAAGAAAGAGAAAAGTTCTGCTTATGCCAAATTATGGTCATTGTTGCAGAGCACCCCTTTGGTTTGCTGAATGCTGGGTTTAATTGCAAGGAGATGAGAAAAAGGAGAAAATGTTAATCTCTGCTTGCCTCCATCTGAAAATGCCTTCTTTTTCATCCTTTTAACAGGTTAAATATTTTGTCACTTAAATCTTCTGGCAAGTGACATTGCATCTCACAGAAACAATATAAAATGCACAGCAAAACCATTTAATAGCATGAGCCAGATTGCCTTGAAGCAAGATTGCTTTTTCAGTCCTTAGGGCCTTCCCTCATTTTGTGTTATGGATTTTCATCTAAAATTGAAAAAGAAACTTCTTTGTGAATAAGTCTACCAAAGGGCAAAAGTAATTTGTTTGGGGTTTTTAAAATATTACATTAGAACTGTATTAATTAGTCTTACTCTCTCATCACTTCAGATAATCTGTTTAGATCTAGCATCTACTTCAGGGCCTCCTATGCTTCCATACCTTACATCAAGTCTGATACCAACCTGAGATACCTGCTTCACATTATGCACATGAAGAACCTCTATTTTTATTCTCCTTTTTTTCTTGCATGCAACATTTTAGCTTGCATTAATCCTGGCTGGAATTGCTAAGACTTTCTTCATCACTACTTAATTTTATGATTCTGTTTTGTTTATAGGCATCTACTAACAGGAAAAGAGTGGAGAATATAGCAAAGAAAAAGCTTGACTCACTGATAAAAGAATCCAAAATCCGTGACTGTGAAGATCCAAACAATTTTACAGTTACCACTCTACCAGCAGGAAAGACTGGCCTAAAATCAGACAGTAAGAAGGTGAACATGTTTTATTGTACTTCAGTGGGCCTCATTGTTGTTCTGTTTGTAGCTACGTGGTGTTATTATTTCATAACAATAATGCTTGCTCTTTCATAGGTGGATGTCTGCAGTTGGGCTTTAAACCTGTTTTGGGGCTCCCTGGTAAAGATAGCTCAGTTTACATTATCTGCAGCTCTGAACTAGAACTATTGAAACTAAAGAATGCTCAGCATTTCCCTGAATGCACGATAGTGGGAGTCCCACAATGATTTTTATGGAGTCTGTTTGCTATTAGGACTCCTCTAGCTTAACTCAGGTAATACAACATGACCAGATGGCCAAAATGTTTTCCAGGGATGTGCGAGATCCAGATCCATGTCCCCAGTCAGACTTAGGCAGAACTGGGATTTTGAAGCTGTGGTTTCCATTCTTGGATGCCTTCCCTGACCCATAGCTTATTTGGCTATTTCAATATGTGAGAAATGTTCCCTTCTTTAATATTTTCTGTAGTATTTTAATATTTTCTGTAGTATTTTAATATTTTCTGTAGTATTTTAATATTTTCTGTAGTATTTTGTCCTGACATCTTATTAACACCTTGTGTTGCTTACAGAAGCTATGATACAAGGAAGAATACTTTTTACATTTATGTCCACATAGTGGAAGCTTCTTTTTCATTTGCTGATCATGAGATTTTAATTTTAGCTGGTTTTATGATTCACGCTTGATGCAAAGGGGTAGTCTGTTGTTGCAGATGAATAATGAAATATGGCAGTCATTCAAGATACAAACTGAAATCCAAACTGCAATAACTTTCAGCAGTGACTTGAGAGAAAGAGGTGTTTAGCATTTCCATTTGTTGTGTTTTATTAGTTTACTAAATAAATCCTATATTGTTCAGGTGGGATTCACAGCTGAATTCATTCTGTTACTGCTAATGCCAGGTGAACATCACTGTCAGATACACAAAGCTTTTTTTTCTTGCTTATGCAGCAATTGGAGAATGAAATGTGCACATGAAATGACTTCTCAACAGGAAGAAGTTTATTTTCAATTACACAAAGTGCACAGGAAAGTTGGTCTTTCGCCCCTCGGTTCTCTATGTTCTGTGCATTTATATTTGCATTTTAATTTTACACTAATGCTTATTTATAAAAATGTGCTCAGCCCACAGCTTCACTTCAGGAACTTGAGCCTTTGTCATCTTAGAATTTGTAATAAGCCCCAAAAAGCTTAGGAAGGATGTTGCATACAAATGAAAAATGGAGATCTGTCAATAATAAGCAGAGGTACTAACTATGGATTAAACTAGATGAGAACTAAAACCAACCTCCCAAAACTTTCTATGGCATAAGTTCTGTAGCTACTTTCAAGCCTAATGATTCACAAGAGGCATTTAATCTTGTAAGATGCACTTCAAGAATCCTTTTGTGTAGTTGTTAACCAGAACAGTCTGTATTGTATTAGTCTAGAAAGAAAGCAATGAAACTGCAAGGTCATATTAAAAACTAGGGGCACCAAGATTTCTGTCTGCTCTGGAAGCTCCCATGGATGAAAATGATGGCAGTTATTGCTGAGATACGAAGTCCTGTCCTCAGCTTGGGCTCAAACCTAGAGGCTGCATCAGCCTGGTCCAGTTCTGTTGTTCAGATATGCTGTCTGTGGCACTCTCTTTGTTCTGCTATGCTATTCTTTCTGTTTGTTTGCTTTAGACTAAACTTGAGGATGATGTGGAATCTGGGGAAGATTTCAGCACCAGTAAGAGGCACGGCCGATTGTTGATGGGCAGCTTTTCCAAGCGCAAGGTGAGCCCTTGGTACTTTCAGTCTGCACTACATATTATATTCTTGGATAGGTTTTTTCTTTGCACACAGAGGTGGAGAGCAGCATTGTAATTGCGTTGTCTGGCAGAGGCTTGCTATCAGACTGTTCACTGAATAGAGAGGCTGGATAACTGCCTCTGGTTATAACTCTGCACAGCAGATTCTTCAGACAGTTGTGACGTGATGGTTTTATTTCCTTATGGCACAGAAAAAAGGAAGCAAATTGAAAAAGGCAGCAAGTCTGGAAGAGGGGGAAGATGATTCTGATTCCCAAGGAACTGTAGCCAGGAGCTCTGTACATTACAGCAGGTATGTTAACAAGTGATTTGATAATTTTGTTTCCAAAGAAGATAACTACATAATTGTACCCACTAAATAGATAATCATGCCTAGAAGCCAGCTTGCTGAAGGCTGCAGGCACATGATGGGAATCTGGTATAAAGCTGGCTGCCACTAGATCATCAGAATGATCTCCTGGTGCCATTCAGACTAATTAACAAAGTACATTGCCCCTTGTATATGTTTTGAGCTCTTGCCATCTCATCCAGCTGACATACATGCCACTTGACTGGTATTTCAAGTGCATCCATTAAGGCAGATTTACAGAGTATCCGGTTCCCAGCTGATGTTCTTAGTTGTTTTAGAATTTGCTAAATGAAGTTGCACCAACATTCAGGTGATTATTTTGATTTTTCTTTTGAAATTGCCTCTTCAAAACCCTGACATCAAAGGTCGTTTGTAGAATGGTTGCTTAAGCTTCAGGCTTCAAAAGTATGAAATTAGGTCAAGCAGTTCTCTAGGATACTTGGAGTTTTCTTTGAGAGGTTAGTTAGTAGCTATGCTGTTAGTGAAAACCTGAAGCAAATGAGGAGCAGAGCATGAGTTTCATATTGTTTCTTTGGGATTTAAAAAGTTTCTTTGTTAGCACTTGACAAGTAAATATATGTGTAAATAGCTATGCCACCCTTTGGTCAAAGCAACTGAGAGTAATCCCCGCCAGATTTGAGTAGTGTCTCCCACCTTCTTGTATATCTTTATCCTGACTGGTTTTTAAATAGGAAAGATAAAATTTACTCCTTAATTAATGGGAAATGAATTTATCTTTCTAGGATAAACCGACAGAAGAAAACAATGAAGTTGTCCAGGGCACTCTCTGACCTGGTGAAATACACAAAGTCTGTTGGCATCCACGATGTTGAAACTGAAAGTAGGTTGAACTGAAAGTCTGCTGAAAGTAATTGTTATATAAAGAAAAGAAAATATTTCTGTTCCTACCTCCCTTCTTATATCCCAAAAATCTTGGATCATTTTTTAAAACTTTTTAATGAAGATTCAGGTCATCCATTGTATCCAGCTTCGTTCCCAGCCATAACTCCTCCAATAAGAACAGTGATTTTGCTGTAATATTAGAAAAGTGTTGTTCTTTCTGGGTGGGTTCTATTCAAATGATGCTTGATACTTATAAGGAACTGGTGATCTGTAGGCTTGAATGCTTTATCTGAATAATAATGAGATTACATCTAATCTCTTCTTTGTAGTCTCTTCCAGCTGGCAGGTTTCATCTTTCAGTGAAACAAAAGCCCACCAGATACTGCAACAAAAGCCAGCACAGTATCTGCGTTTCAACCAACATCAATTGTCCCGCATCTACCCATCTTCCTACCGTGTGGACTCTAGCAACTACAATCCCCAGCCATTCTGGAATGCTGGCTGCCAGCTTGGTGAGCAGAAAGAAAACCTGTTTATTTTTGATATATTTGGCAGGGATGTTTTAGTAGGAACTCTGAAATCACCCCTTAGAACATTGAGTTCTTTTGCTCATCCAACTTTACTGATAATTGAGTTCTCCTCGTTACTGTCTATGTTATTACCTAGACAGATAACCTCAAACATATATCTTACATGCAAGTAGTTGCCTGATAAAATGAAATAAATGAACTTCTGAAATACAAGAGGGCTTCAGAGTTCAGGCTCTTTTGGAGAGCTGCTCTTCCTGAAGCTGTGATATACGGAAGAATTCTTTTTCATAAAATACTTGAGGTTTTGCATCCAAGAAGTCAAATGTGGAAGTGTGTCTAGGTGTCCTCCTTTAACTTGATTCTACAGAACAGAATGATGTTAATGTACTCAGTAAGTAATATCACCAGGTTTTGTGTTGTTTTTTTTAACTAGTTGCACTAAACTACCAGTCAGAGGGAAGAATGCTGCAACTGAACCGGGCCAAATTTAGTGCCAATGGAAACTGTGGCTATGTCCTCAAACCAAGCTGCATGTGTCAAGGTAAGAAAAATGAGCAAAATGAGTGGATCACTTATTGCATGAGAAGAGTGGGTGTGGATCCTTACTACAGTTTGTTTAAAAATGCATTTCTGATGCTCGAAGCAAACAGACCAGAAGGTATCTACAGCTGAAGACATGCCCCGGATTGCACTTCTTTCACATTATGTGACTTCTTCTTACAGGTGTGTTTAATCCAAATTCTGAAGACCCACTGCCTGGTCAATTGAAGAAACAGCTAGTTCTAAGAATTATCAGTGGTCAACAACTCCCCAAACCACGTGATTCTATGTTGGGAGACAGAGGAGAGGTATTGCACAATGTGTGATTGTTCTTGCATGTTGGAGAAGGTTTATTTCCATATTGGCTGGGCTAAGGATGAGGATTTAACTTCCTGCAGTTAATCTGTCAGGAGACATAGTCTATGACTAAATCAGGTCATTCATATCCTGGATCTTTAGGTGGTTTTCTTCACTTCTAAGCATCACACGATGTGATGCTTTTCCTCCAGTTGTTGATGCACTGACTCCAGCAGGAGCAAAAAGGGACCACTAAGCTCATCATAGTGAGCTTCTACTCACCATAGTATTCTAAATTTCCTCCTTCCTCCAGAGTACCCTTGCCAATAGAGCCAGATGTGGTACCCATTGGCAACTTTTTAGAGGCTTTCTTCTTCACTTCTTGTGCTGTTTGTTGGTATCACAATGTCATCCATATGACTTTATTGACTAATAGTTTTTAATGAATGCTAGGATGAAGTTCTGCCAGAATTAAAATTCCCTTTTAGCCTCTTGCAATTAGAATCAAACCTCTCAAGCAAGTTCTTACAAGCCCGATTGTTATGTGAATGTTGTAATCATCTTCTATTTACTCTTTCTGTACAGAAAGAAGAGAGAAATGATCTATAGAATAGAACATAAAAATGATCACAAATGCATACAACAAGACGTTTCCAAATTATGCTTTACATGATTTAGCCACAGATCTCTCATCAGCATAATAATGCTCAGGACCGATAATTATTAAGACAATAACATACAGTGCCCACACTGTGAAAACCACTTGCTGGAATTTCAGCTTTGTCACTCTTTTTTTTTTTCAGTATTTCCTACTTTCTGTTTTCCAGATCATTGATCCATTTGTGGAAGTAGAAGTCATAGGCTTACCTGTTGACTGCTTCAAAGAACAAACTAGAGTAGTTGATGATAATGGTAAGATTATGTGGGGCTTAGTTTTCTTATGGCTGGAACATCCTCTTTCAGGCACATTTTGTTCATAGAGATATGAGTAGATGGAATTTGCTGCCAATTATGACAAAGCGCTGAAAAATTGATTTGAGCATTCTTGATGTTCGTCAGACTTGGCTCTTGAATTGTTCTTCTGAGTCGGTATAATGTTGTGAAGGTTTTGGTGTGAAGCAAAGCATTTGTCTGACTTCTCATTGTGTACAAGAAGGGTGTTTTGAGCTTGCTGTGGTCAAAAGCAAGCAGCTTGTCCAAACACCTGCTGAAAGCATGGCCAAATGTAAGTCAGATCTAACTCTGTTTCTTGCAGGTTCTTGTGCTATTGTGTCTCCTGCTGAAGTCAGTGGGAGTACTGGATTTTCCAAGAACAATGATCACACTATTAGGAAAACCAGACTGGCATTGCAGTTTAGGCATTCCCTATGTAGGCAGTCTTGTTTCTTCTTGCATCTTGTGAAAGAAATATCTAAAAGCTGATTCCTTCATTCCAAGGTTTTAACCCCATGTGGGAGGAAACGTTGGTGTTCACAGTGCACATGCCAGAGATCGCGCTGATTCGGTTCCTTGTGTGGGATCATGATCCAATTGGGCGTGATTTTATTGGACAGAGGACAATAGCTTTCAGCAGCATGATGCCAGGTAAGACTGAAGTGGTGAAATTCTCTTCTGTGATAACTGGAACTGCAAAATGCTGGGTTCATGTGTGGCTGTGGGAATTTCTAGTTTGAACAAGAGACTGGGAGTTTGGACCCTGAGTTCTCTCTTGTAATGCTCAAGACTAAATCAACTCTACAGGACTAGGTTTACAAAAAATTGGTGAGATCGTTAAGCAGGATGGCTGAATCTTGTGCATTTGGAAGACCATCACACAGAATCTTTACCACTGTTGCCTGATACTGCTTTTTCCCTCCATTTTCTGTACACGAGTGTTTGAGAGACACTGGAGCTTTGATTGGCCTTATTGCAATCAGTAATATTTTAACACAGAACCACTAGTTACCCATTCTAATGATGGGATCCAGGTTATTAAAGGCCATTTTCTGGCAGTTTCCTAGTTCTGTTTTCTATTCAGTCTTCTTTCACATTAAAGCTTCTTTTTTGTATATTTTCATTTTCTTTCAAAGCAAAGAAAAAAGTTTCTGTTTAAGGTTGAAAACAAGCAGCAAAAAAATCAAACCTTTCAAGGAAAGGAACTTGGTTGAAATGTTTGCAGTATTAATGACAAACTGTAAGTCCCCAAGATAGTTTAAGTCACACACTGTAAGTCTCTGTAGTCCAGTTTAAGTCATGGTCTGACAGTAGCAATAATGGACAATGGAGAAAACAGGACATGGCTTTTTCTAAACTTACAGGGACAAGAAGAGGTGGCAGTGAGGTTTGTGAGTGCTATGGCTCCTGGGTAATTGAGTATGGCTGGGTGATGCACAAACTTGGATGCTTATTGCAGGGAATAAAATGGTGCATTTCCTTTACTCTTTACAAAAGCAGAGTCTCTAGATCCTATCATCTGTTTCAGGTTACCGGCATGTGTACCTGGAGGGTATAGAAGAAGCATCCATCTTTGTTCATGTGGCAATTAATGACATCTGTGGTAAGGTGAGTGTCTTCAGTGGGATAGAATAAGTATATCAGTGAACTGACAGGATTTTGTATCACAGTGGGGAAGCCCAGTGATTGAAGGTCCAAGCTAGTTTGTTCAACCAGAGTAAGCTCCATCCCTGTGATGGTCATGGTAGCCTGAGATCTTTCTCAATATACATGGAGATAAAGGCAAATCATAGGGGAAGCTGGTAAAAATTGATTTTTGCAGTGCCTTTTGTGGGAGCCAGGGGGGAAGTTATTTCATTGCAGCTTGCACAGATTTATATGATGATTGTATCCAACATGGTAAGTGCACCTTGCTGAACAAAGGGTTACACACCTGAGCCCTGACTGCTTGTTGCATGTAAAGCTTATTCTATAAGGGCTTTGCCTGCCTGATGCTTTCACACTTCAATTAAATTCTCGAGGATTAAACTATCTGGGTGCTGTATCTAAATTCACATGAATAACTCCAAGCTGAAAGCCCTAACCAGACTTTTCCTAGGACACCTGAGAATGAGCTAGCTTCTTTCCTCGCAGTGCAATAGATTTAGTTTCTTCCGTGGGATTAATTTCAATGAAGTTTAGGTAGCTGAGTATCTCACAGCACTTTGTATTCACAGCAATAAGGCGTGTATCCACGCCTAAGGACAGGCTGTTTTGCTGCACCAAATTGCAATATCAGCATCCTGACAGCAGAGGGCAGCATTGAACAGGCCGAGAATCCCAACTTCCTTTTCTTGGGCTGCTGTTCAAGTGAGAGGAATGAAAACAATTCTTAAAAAGGAAAGCAGCTTTCCAAACCGCTCGATTTTAATCCAGACTTTTGTGGGATGAAACAGAGATAAATCCCAGGAAAGCCTCGGTTTAGATTTATGGGAAGAAGGGCTGTTTGGGAAAAGAATGTCTCTTTAGACGATTTATCTCAGTTCCTGCTTTTTTTATTTGATGCCTAATGCCAAACCTTTAGGCAGGTGTAGCTTCATCCTGACAGGATAGGAATCCTGGCTGGAACTTCCTGTGATGGCACTATGAATCAGTTTGAATTTAGCCCTGTTAAGCAAAGAGACATTAGGAGATTTAGGTGAAAGAGGGGTGGTTGGTGTTGGTATGAGGAGGACAATGTGGAGGAGCAGTGTTTAATTCTGGGTTGTAGGGCCTGTTACAGGCACCCAGGTCAACGGTCATTTAGTCCCAGGCTTCAGGAAAAAGTGGTGCAGGCTGAACATTTCAATGCTAAGATCTTTCCTGACTATATTTTGGGGTTGAAGGGAGCTGTATAGGATCTAAGTTGTGCCTGTTTTGATGTGGGTGGTGATGCCGTTGTCTCAGGGGCCTTACAGACACTGGGTGCTTCCATCAGCACCCATTCAACCAGCTTTAAATTTTGTCATGAACTTCTTTGGAGTTCCTGTGAGATAGCTCAGCCTTGGGCATGAGACCAGAGGGATGGAATTGGTCTGATCAGTGCCTGCATCCCTCACCTATGTTCTCTAATGAAAACAGGCATCGATTTGCTGTATGCATCCATCAGGGAAGGTGACTGCCCTGGCCAGCTCTATGCATCCTTTTGTCAATTTTTCCTTTCTGTTCTGTTCTTATGCAAAATGATGCAGAATAAACAGATTCTTCTCCTTCTCCCTGTTTTGTGTGCATTTATGATCCTCCAGTTGTTTGCTACTCTCAGGTGACGTCCTCTGCACTGCTCTTGCAGTACTATTGCAAGGATAGCAAAGGTTTCAGGATCCTTCATATTGGAAGTCCAGTTCTTTAACTCAGTACCCACTGCAAATGGGATTCTTAAATGAAAGACAAGCTGAGCCTATGTGCCTTAATCACAGGCTAGTAACTTCATCAGCTTCCAAGTCACTGCTCTCTATAGTGGGGTTTCATGAAGGGACAATGTTCACAGTCTCTGTGGATGTTTTAAGAGTTTTCACCTCAAATCTTCTTTGGCAACATTGCACAGCATTATCTCCCTTTAAATCCTTACTTTACCCAGCCTTTCATAAGCATTTGCTCTTATTGTTTGTTTCGTGAGTAACTGCCTGGTGACAGTTATAATTTGCAGTAGTGCAATGCCCATTTAAACTTTGGCAGCTATTTTGAGGAGTCCAGATTTTTTTGGTGTTTTAAGCAACTGAAGGACCCCCGTGTGCATCCTTTGTCCTTATCTGCTGGCTTCCATCCTGATTTGCTTTTTTGATTGCTTTATTCCCTTTTTCATGTTCCATGTCTATCAAACACCCCTTATTTCAACTCAGTATCGCTGCAGTCTCTTTGGATTTACTGGTGTTAAGATGCTGGTGCTGTGCACTGTTGGGATTGAAGTACAAGGAATTGGAAGGAAAGCTTGTACGTGTGTTTGAATTAGTTTATCATTTTTAATAAAAACTACTGAAAATATGGAGCAGGTATTACAGAGCCCTTCCTGGGTTGGTGTCTCGGAATCATGCTCTGCTTTGGTTTCTGTTAACAGAGTTCTGTTGAAACAAGGATTATTTCTCTGTTTCCCCTCTGTTAATTATGGGCAGAAAAATCACCAGAGTTATCAGCCTGGCTTTACCCTCTATAAATCCAGATATTCTAATCCAAGCATTAACCTTTAGGGGCTTTTTTCTATATGTAGATATTGCACCTGCTCTGTAGCTTGGTATTACTGAAGCAGAGTCTTAGATTTTTTTTCACCTTAATTTGTATTTAACTGAAATCTCGCTTAGATTGCTCTGTTTCCTGGAGGTGCTTTTCTTTGTCCCTGTCTCTCCTGTAGTTTATTCATGTACTGTAGAATGTGGTTTTCTAGCTGTTCATATCTCTGAGATCCTCCCTCACTGTTGTTTTGCCTTTACTCTGTCTGTTTGTGATTGCAGTGGGCTTCTCTATGTCAAAAAGTCTACTTTTAGAAGCAGAGCGTTTTTAGACGCCTCGAAGGTACCCCCTCCTGCCTCAGGGAGGTGCAGTGACCACCACCACACACCTGCATGCCTCTGACTAGCTGCTTCATTAGCATCAGTGTTTCCTTAGTAATATTTTGAAGCTCCTCCACTCATGTAATGTGAATGGCAACATTTGACTTGGTCAGTTCTGTGGGGCCGTTGATCAGAGAGCCCTCCATGAATGAAGCAGATCCAGGATACAAGCCCTTCCATGCTCTCCTTTTCTATCATCTTTGAGACTCTACCTCTACTGTTGTTTTTCTGATGTAATTCAAACCATGTTTTCACATGGAAGAGAACAGTAAGAGGCCAGGTTGGATGGGGCTTTGGGCAACCTGGTTTAGTGGAAGGTGTCTGTTCCACTAGGACCCAAACCAGTCTGTGATTCTATGATTAACAGTGAATTGTTTGCTAAATTGTGGGAAAGCCTCTCCTGCTGTTTTCCAAGCCTGCTTTAAAAAATGCAGTAGTCCTGGCAAAGCTGAACTGGAGCTAAAAGCCCAAGTTCTGGATCTCCGTCAAAATGGCTCTCTTCTTCTTTCTTTTTTTCCTTTTTTTCCCTTTTTACCGATTTTTTTCCCCCCCCTGAGTTAATCAAAATTGAGTTTGGGTTCTTGAATCACTCCATTGATTCAAGCAGTAGTAGCTAGCTTAACAAAGATGCACCAAGTAAGCTAGACTGATACCTGGAGCCCTGCACTGCTGTCACCCATTCCATCAGTGCTTTCCTTTTGTTGGATATTCCTGGGGGGTGGGGGGTGTATGACAGTTTTTCTGGGTTTTGCAAATCCTTACGTTGTACTAAATCCATGTACTTGCCAACTTGTCTCCATTGGAGCGGAACGCCTTTTTCCTTTCATTCCTCAACAACTGCACAAACTCAATTTGAAGTGAAATTCAAAATGACCCAGGCAGCCTGTTCATTAGTCTGGCTCTCTCAGAGCTTTATCAATATGTAAATTACATCTTCTTTGCCTTGTATAGGAAAAATAAATCCCTACCTTCTTTATCTTATCCTTTATATACTTTTAAAGGCCAATTTAGGTCTCTGTAATCATCTTCTCATACTGGGTCTTGGCATCCTAATCTTCAGTCAGTTATAAAAATTGTGGCAGACAAATAAACCTTGATCCCATGTGAAAGATTGCACAGGACACTTAGGAATAAAAGCAGCTTTTAACCCAGGCTTAGTGTACAGCACAGCTCATATCTAGCCATGAAGTGCTACAAAGCAAAATCTGAAATGCATGAGCATGCATTTGAATAGTTTGAGGTTAAAAAGAGACCACTGTAATTTGAATGAGACATTTCTGTGCTGTTGGCTGGTACTGCAGGAATGTGACCTCACATGGCATCACAGCGTATGACTTGAACTGACAGCAAGTGCCAGCAAGCACGGACACTGCTCACATTTTATAATGGGTTTCTTATCATGCATTTCAGTCACAGGCTTATGTACTCTGGTTTTATTCATTCTTTGTGCTACAGCTGCTAAAGAGTCTGATCTAATTGGGACATCATGAAAACAAATAGGAAAAAAATACCGTGATTTATGTGTACAAGGCTCTTTGTACAGAGCACACCCAACATGGTCCTTATCAGGCATCAGCCTGTTGCTTTAAAAGTTGGCAAATACACCCGGAATGTTTACAGGAATGCTGAACCTCTCTGTTTCACTGACATGTAAATCAGCTGTATGATGGTGGGAGATTTATGATGGTGGATATATATGTTTGATGCTTAAATAATACTTAAGTTTGCAAAGTACTGTATTATCACCCTGACTAACTTGGCTTGTTTATAGTGTGTTTCTCCAGTGATGCAAACATACCTGAGTGACTTTGGATAAGTGTTGTATGGTAGGAACTTATCAAAACATAATCACACAGGTGGAAATGGAAGTATTTGATAATCATTTGTCATACAGGTAGTTCAACTGCTGTTCATAGGAGAGCTCAATTCAATTGAAGTGTAGGTCTCCTTTATAGGGAAAAAATCTGATATTATTAGTCCACAGTTTATTTCCCAACAGTTCCTAAAGAATGTAAATCTCCATTTGAACATCCAATTTATTATTACCTGTTTTAAGTCAAGACTATTCTTTAGCTTAAGAGGTCACTATCAACTAAATTCTGTAACCACATCATGCTGCAGGACAAGTAAAATGATTTTAAAGTAACTTTTTGAAATTACTATAATTTCTACAGTAAGAAAATGATGACAGATACAAAGGTAAGCTTGACTGGAAAAGTTTCTCTTAAAACATCATTGAGCAAAGAAAGACACAATGTTTTGCAAAGCTGCTGTTACTGATTTGTTTCATTTTTCATCTCTGTCCTATTTCTGGTTCAGTTCTCATGCTGATGGTAGGAATACTGCAGGAGACTCTGAACATGGTGCATATGTGACTTGATCATTTGTACGTGAGTTCCTGTGGCCAAAGGAAGAGACTTGCTTTTTCCATTAAGGACATGTTGTTTTGTTTTGTTTTAATTTTCCAGGCCAAACAGGCTCTAGGTCTAAAAGGTCTGTTTCTCAGAAATCCAAAGCAGGCCTCTCTGGACAGTCATGCTGCTGGTCAGCTCCATCGCAAACATTCCTTTAGCAGCCACATCCTGAGGAGGACAGCCAGTGCGCCCACCAAGAGCCAGAAGAAGAACAAGAAGGGCTTTCCTGAAATTGCTTTTGACACAAAAGACAACAGCTCTGAAGGGGTCAGTGAAGACCATGAAGTGGATGCTGCCTCACAGCCTCGCTTTGAGCAGGAGCCAGAAAGTGCTCCTTTGACACCAGCTCCCCGAGATGGTGCCAGTGGGGAGGTACATGGCAAGGGGTTGAAAGGTAAGGCCCATGGTTCCCATAAAGCCACAAGCCAAAGTTGTGCTCGAGGGGGTGCTGCTTTCAGTGAACCCATCCAGAGGTCTGACAGGGTCCGGCTTCAGGAGCACCAGAGCGAGAAGCAAAGCGTCTTTGCACGCTGTGCCATCAACAGCTCTGGTAGGATTGGAGTGGCCACCAATTGCATGAAATGCATGATTGGTTCCCAGGAAAGCCCAGATCTAGAATGCCAGTGGAGTGATCATCCTACCAGACCTATCGCTAAAGATATACTTCACCATGACCAGTATAGCAGTATAACTGGAGAAGAGAGGTTAGAGCTAAAAACCTGGGGTGTTAAACCTGTGAAAGCTCAGCCCAGGCGGCAAGAAGCAGATTTGCAGTCTTGCAGCAGCCCTGGAACTGGTGATGATCTAGCAAGGAGCACGCAGTCTTTTGTGACCCCAGGGAAGAAAACGGTTGAATCTAAATGTCATGGAATAAAGGCTCATTCCCGGCAGCGGTGGCAGTGCCAGTCAGGTGGCAAATATGGAAGCACTGTCAACTTGGTTGCAGCCAGCAATGGCTCTATATCCTCCAACTCCAGCAGTCTAGAAAGCCTTGGAAGCCCAGAATTCCCCAACCGCTGTTCTGAAACTTCTCGAAGGCAAGTGGGCACCCTACAGAGGGAAATGAACGCCTTGTTCGTTCAAAAGTTGGAGGAAATTCGAAGTAAATCCCCTATATTCTTTACTGGTAAGACCAGATTTTCTTCACCCTTCTCCACTGTAGATCACGTCATTGTCTCAGCTTTTGCGTAGCAGCTTTACCTGGCAGCTCCTCCGTTGTTTTGTTACCAAGAGCTCTTTTTCTTTATTGTTGGCAATGACTGAAAAAAAGTCTGCATAAATGTTTGTATTTTATTTTCTTTTATTTCCTAGAGGTGTCTGGTCTAGATTAGTCCTTCCCATGCCTAGCTGAGCATCTGCAGTGGTGAAACTGTCAATGGCCCATCAGTGCTTGGATTGCTTGTTTAGGGTGTTTTGTTTCCTCCTGTGTTTTGGGGTTTTAGTGAATGTGGTATGATACTAAGTGAATTTTAAGATCCAAACGAGAGCATTAAGTAGAGATTGACCATTGGAAATCGCTATTAACAAACAATATTCATTATCAGTCTTTGTGTTTCACTGAGGCATAACCACACCAGAAATGATGCACTCTGCTAACAGTAACACTAGTTGCTTCCTCAAAGAACTTGCAAACTTACTGCCATCAGTTCAGGGATTACTGGATGGAATTCTCTTCTCTGGGTTATTCTGGAGATCACATTTAACGAACACAGCAGACCTTCCTGGTCCTAAACATCTAAATCCCCATTTATAGATGTGCTTAATGTTATGTATGTGATTTGACTGTGACCTGAGGGCACAGTTGCACAATATAAAGGAGTGAGGTATGTGATGTGATGTTGCTTGACACCAGCCAAGCTAGGTGGACTGTTGGCATTTCCAGGTTGCACAGTGAAATGTGTCAGTTTAAAGGACAGCTGCTTAAGCTACAGCATTTTATAGCTGTGCCCAGCTAGAAATATGCACGTGGTCCCTGGGATTGCACAGCTGTGTCTGCACTCATGAACTGGATGTTTGGGGAGATGGAGAACAGAAACAGAGGTGGTCAAGGTTTACATTTTAATAAGGAAACTGCTGCTTTATTCTCCTCATGATTTGTCAAAGAGGGGAGGTAGGGAAGAGATTTTGGCAAGATTTTCTGTTTCATACAATTATGAAGAGGAAGTAAAGAAACACAGCTTTTGTTTGTGGCTACAGAGCATCTCCTCCAATCTCTCCCCCTTAATTGTCCAAGGAATTTGGACAAGGTTATATTTTTGGGAACATTAAGGGACTTTGGTGCTTCTTGGGATGCAATCCCCTTTTTAGTAACAGATTCTGGCTTCTTTGAGAGCCACATACAGAAACGTAAAATGCCCCATTTGTCTGATCAGTTAAATCTGGTTCAGTGCCTATGATTTTTCTATTTCTTAATTCTACTTTTTATGTATTTTTTTCAATATCTGCTTTGAGGCTTTTAGGAAACTCCCAGGGCAATGGGAGCAGAGGGGAGAAGTTTGCCCATTCTCATGCCTTGAAATGAATCCAAAGCAACAGAACTTTTTCTATGACTAGATTATTGGCATTAGGTTTTTCATAAGCTCTGAGTAGTGTGCCGTATGAAACCATTTCCCATTACCAGTGCCAGCTCCTCTGCCAGCCTCCCAAGTCACTAAATAAATACTGTGATATGCTTGAAATTTGATTAAATCCATCTGACTTCCCAAGCATGGAATCAACAAACCTTTAAAATGGTGAAGGAGTCACTTGGAGTGGCTGCTGCTGATCCAGTAACAAATACTGTGCTTGCACAGTGTGCTCTCCCCATCCGCCCTCCATTTAGTGCCTTGTGCCAAGAAACCAGGGAAACCAGTAACATCAGCCTAATATGGGTGCATTTCATAATTAACAGTCTGTTGGTGGGAAGTGTCACTGGGATAAGACAGGAAACTATAGTCTCTCATTGTGCCCTTAATGGCAGCAGCATTGCAGTTCCCATAATTGTCCCATAATCTATGCTGATGGCCCAAGATTTTCCCCATGCTGATGGATGGGGAGCAGAGCTCATTGGTCTGATCAGCTCCCAACTCTTCCCAATACTCCTCCAGACCCCGACAAGTTCTGTCGTGTGTGAATGGTGGGGTTTGCTTACGGACACATGTGTTGCCTTCTCTTTGAACACTCCCACCTGATCTCACATGGGCCATTGAGCAGCTTTCTCCATCTGTGCTGGAGTAGGAATACTGGTGTTAAAGGGAAAAGCCCAATATTTCCTTGGAATTTTTTGGTAATGCAGGTGATCTTTTCCCTTAGCATTAGGAAAGGGCTTTGGAGAAGAGGAGGCTGGATTCCATTCCCCAGCCCAGCGGAGTGCATTTCTTGAACAATAGCAAAAAATGCTCTTATTTTTCTATCACTAAGTAATGGATTTTAAATCCATCCATTTATGGATCCCATTGAGTGCTCTGGTTGGTCAGAAATTCTTAGGATCCTACAAAAATGCGTGAATATTTCTGTCTGTTTCCCTTCCCTCCCTCAGCACTAATTTATCCTGTTACCTCCACCTGCCTTCCCTACATTAACTGGATTTTTCCTCTGTTCTGTCCTATTATTCCACATGCACACTCTCTCTTTCTAGTTAAGAACTGAAAGGACAAGCAAGCCAAAGGTAACTGTCTCCTGAGTGTCACTGATTGAAGCACCTTGTTGCCTGTAGTCCCAGTTATTGTTTGTTTCCTGACATATAATTATCTGCTCCTATGTTCTTAAGGTTGTTGTCTGGCTCAGTGGTGGTTTGCTAGTTCTCAAGTGCATGTTTGCATTGTGGTTTGGAGATGTGGGAAATAGTCTGTTGGGTGTGATTGCTTTGGCTCTTCTGATACAGGTTGTAAACACTGCAGGCAGATGGAGAGTTCCCTTCAGGTAGTTGGTGGCCATAGGGATCCTATGGATTGTGCTGTCACCTGGTGCTCATGAGCCACATGTCTGTGCAAAAGAAATTATAAACTTCATTAGGAAAACCAAGTTACCCTGTTTAAAGTTTAGTTTCGGTTTTAAAAGGCACACTGACTGTGCTTCATTGTATGTGTATAGCTTGTGCTGTTTGTCATCTGCTCTGGAAATCCAGCGCTGCTTCTCTTCTGAGTAACTGATCCCTGGGATCATGTCTATTGTTTGGGCAGTGGTGCTCTGATTATTGTACATAGTCTGCTGATGCTCTGATGCATTGACTCGTTTGAATGCTGGAAGGAAGGAAAAGAGCAATGCAAGTGGTGCTGGGAGGTAGAGGAAGAAAAGTTATTTTATGAGAAGGGGCACAAAGGACACAAAGAAATGGATGGGTAGTTTGAATAAGATAATCAGAAAAGCAATGAGGTGCTACCATGCATGGACTGAGATTTTCTGAAAGCAACGGGGCTTTTGAGGAGGTAAAGCTGAATGGGCAGAAGATTTTGCTGCCTTTAGCCAGGTGATTGAAATCATAAGTTATTATAAAAATCATTACTAATATCTGCAGCTACTACCTTGAAAACAAAATAACACAAGAAGAATGAATCTTCAGCTGAAGCACCATTTGTATTGGTATTAACTAGTGTCTCTGTTTTTCTTCTTTCTTTCTTTTTCCTGTCTTTTCATGTCTCTCAAGTAGATGTCTGCCATTTCTCGATACAGAGGTCAGTCACTTCTTTATGCAGCCTAGAAACTATCACTGAAGAGCCTGTTATTGCCAATGAAAACCATCATACCAGCCTTTTCTTCCCTCTGCCCATTGCTCCTTACAGTGATTCTGAAGAAGTATCTGTGTCTGATCATTCCACTGAATCTCGATCAGAAGCAAGCAGCACATCCAACCAGCCTCAAGAATCTCTACTCACTAGAGAGGAAAGAACAAATCTGGCTGCAGAAGACCAAGTGCAGGTAGTCACAGGAGCAACTGACACAAGTTTAGTAGTTCAAGAGGATGAGAGTACAGACGTGGCAGGATGTCTCAAAGAAGAAAATGGCTGGACACAGGCATGCAGTAAAGCTGAAGACCAGTATGGACTGGCAGTGCACCCTCAGAAAGCCTCGCTAGTACTGGCAGCAGGTAAGACAGATGGACAGCCTGTTGAGAACTGCCAGAACCAAAATGACCAACCAGGCATGAGAAGCACCATTGAACCCAAAGGGCAAATACTTGGTGCAGCAGCTGTTGTACGGCAGCAAAACAATGTGATTCACAGCACGCAGATAATTTTGCCTCCAGGTACCCTCCAGAAAGCCCAGGCTGCACAGGCTCTACCTGTTTCTCAGACAGGCCCTTACATGTTAGTACGAAGGTCAAAGAATGAAGGCCTGAAGATGTCAGACTCCTCAGCCTTAATAAAAATTCCAAGTAGCCTGTCTCCAGCAGCAGAGGTATACTTTGATGCCACTGTTAATGACCGGATCTGGAGCAAGCTAGATTGCAGCAATCATCGTGACAGCATGTCTTCCTCTTCCAGCATGTCCTCCAACGACACTGTGATAGATCTCTCTCTCCCCAATCTGGCTCGCAAAAGCCTCCCAGATCTTGGCATCCATCATGAGCATTTTGAGCCCCTTGCCATAAGGAAGGGTATGCGTCCACGATCAGCCACAGCCTCCAGTAACGAGATGCCAATGGTGAGCAAGAGCAAATCCAACCCTAACCTGAGGTCTGGCCAGCTGCCAGCGGATGAACTGTGCCCCCGTCCTCTTGCCAGGGGTCCTCAAGATGCATTCTCATCCATCCCTAGAAGGCATACCTGGAGCAGGCTGTACATAGAAAGTCTCAGACAGTCTTCTAACAAATCCAAAGCACATGACATGGCTGGGAATAACCAGGCAAAATCCAAAAGTCTTGGAGACCTTACCTCTGATGATATTGTGTGCACTTTTGAAAGCAAATACCGTAGCATCAGCAGGAGCTTTGTCACTCGGTCAATGCGGGAGCAGCGCCGCTCTTCAGGCCTGAGATCCTCAGTCAAATCCCAGGACGAACTGACGGAGCAGCTGAAGAAGCTGACAGCCTTTCAGCAGGAAAATGATATCACTTCCCCTATCAGCCTTGACCCAAGTGAATCTGAGGAGGAAGGGGAGAGCGTGGGGCTCCTGCGCCGCTCGTCGTCACGCAGCCAGAGCCGGGTGCGGTACATCGCCAACAGAGCTAAACAGGCCCAGGAGAGGCAGCGGCTGCAGAGCCTGGGCCAGCTCGGTGCCAACCCCATCGAAGAGAGAGGGAATCCTGAGGGGGCCTGCAGCGTTGCAAAAGCAGTTTGTACAGATACAGCTTCCCCTGCCGTGTTTACATCCCAGCCCAAGAACCAAACTGATTATAACACTGACACAGAAGTCTTCTTTATGCTGAAACTGTAGTTCTGGGCAGCACTGAAGAAGGTGATGTTTACATTCCTAGCAAGCAAACCACAGTGACCTGAGAGCCACAAAACACCCTCATCTGGCTTAGCGCTTCCTGGCCTTCCCTTCAGTGTAAGGGGCCTTAATATCATGACTCCAAAAGAACAGATGAGTGTTAAATTTGTCAGCTTGTAGAAAAAGAACCAGCAAGTGAAATCAGACATTTGTATTTTTACAGTCCTAATGATCTGACCTTTTTTTCTAAATACACTTTCCCAGCCTCAAATTTGGCCTCTGTTGTGTGTGACCACCTCTTGCATTTGCATTTTGCTCCATGCAAATCTCATGTTCTTTACAAATTTCAGTAACTGCTTCTTAACATAGCTAAAGCTGATGTTTAATAGGTAAATGTGATGCTAACAACAGCTGAAGGTTAATTTTGCTCCTGCAAATTGTGGATCCACAAAAAGAGGCTGGGTTGCAAGTCATGCGCCCAGCCCTGGCTTATTTTTTGAGGCCTCTGAGGGTGTCTTCCCTGGGAAATATTCCAAATTGCAGTGAAATTGTTTCATGAGTTAGTAATGTGGTAGATAAAGTCCAACTTCCATTGTGGACCTGTTTATTGCAGATTGTCTCTCTCTGAAGAAGAGCTCTCGCTCTGTTCCAAAGCAATGCTTTTTTAAACCAAGCTTGTTTATCTATATATAAATATATATATACACATCCGTGTGTATGCAAATTGCTGTCTGCACATAGCTGTGCACATGCACACATTTTAACTGACCTGTGACTGTTCCTTGTCTCAAAGCATCATCTGTGGGAATGAGACATGAGAGAGAAGGGAATTACTGAAAACAGACTGGAAACATCTTCTGACTTTGATTCAGAAATGGCTCAAAAGCAGGCTGGTCTTTGCTTGGAAACAGACCATCCCTTCCTCCTGGTACTTTAACAATGCTGCTGTACATAGCACTTTTTGGATGAATTTTACTATTTCTGTATTGCACTGCCATGCAAAATTTTTAAGGATATGTTTTAAAAAGAGCTATTTAATTTTTTGTAGATGGACATGTTCAGAATTAAAAACCAACCAAAACACTAGAATCATTTTCGCTCCCCAGTTTTTTTACGTTCTGTTTTTAGGAATGTCATTGTTGTTTTCCTGTCCTTCCCCCCCAGTTATTATGTCATTTATTATAGATGCATATTTTACCAGTGATGGAGAAGAATGTTTACTGAGATATGTTTTAAAGAGAAGCAGAGATTTAATTTTATTTTAGGCTGCATAGAGGCTGCATTGTTGAGAGGATATTTTGCTTTTTGTTTGTACTGATTCCTTTGTGTATATTGCAAAATCTAAAGATCTGTGTGTAAAACCACCTTACACTGCTAAAATAAACATATTTAACCCTCCAGCTGTGACTCTTTAGCTGTAACGTAACACTTGTTCTATGCTCTCTAGGAGTCTGTGCTATGCAAACATGGTGAATCCCATCTGCCTTGTTTTATCTTCAGTGGGTAACATTCAATTTTACTCTTCATTCCATTTCAGATCCAGCTCAAGTTTTCTCAGGTCCACCAAATCAAGTGCAAGTACTGGTAGAGACTGGCATTCTGTTGTTCTGTGATGCACAGCACATGGGTTGTCTCAAAGCGATGTCTTGCATGGCACCCAATGATGCCTGTGTTCATGAACATTGTAAGGGAGCTCATGTAATTATTAGCCAAACGAACACAATCCAAGGGCCTAAGCTGTTCTGTTACAGCTCTCCAAGGAATGCAGTCAGCCCTTTTCCATCACTGAGGTTGTTTGAAGTCTGGCTGACAATATTGCTGCAAAACTTTGCTCTTCACCTGTCTCATTCAAAAATCTCTTGTCTTCCAGTCCCCACAGACTGCACAGTAGGAGTGTGTTAGTTCATGCTCACTCCTGGAAGGTCCTCAGCTTACTTGTGGCTTGCAGGGCTAGAAAGAAGTTCTTGGTTCCTAATTTTAGTATCATTTGGCCACAAGCAGTTAACCTCTGAGGTATCAAAATGTAAGGCTACCTATAGGTACCTATGAGGCTACCTATATGGTATCATCATGACATGGGGATGGGGCTGTGAGGGGTTAAATTCTCTAATTAAATCTTTTGTCTTCATTATGTTTGGTCTAAAAATATTCTGTCAGTTTTCCATCCTGGCTCAGATCTTCATTGTTTGACTTCATAATTTGGATGAGAAGCCCTCAAGGTTTGTGCAGCAGAGCCCTGAAGTAACCCTGCAAAATCATTTCTGAAGGAAAAAAGGTAAATCTGCCAAGACGAGTCTCACATTGTGTCTTAACACAAAGCAGATGTCATTAGCATTCTCTGGATGAAAAGTCATTCCGTAATACTTTGGTTTTGGGGCTGAAAAGCTGCAGGGAGTTGCTACTTTTTTATATTTAAAGCAGGAAAGCACCCACAACTTGACAGCTTCAGAAAGTTGATGCTTAAAAGGCCTATTTGTATCTTTTCAAAGACCAAGTTTAACAATCAGATTATCTTTGACTGATGCTTGTTAAATTAACGCACCTCACAGGAGGCAGTGCCTTGTAGCACTTCCAAACATTTATCTTTGTTCAAGGTTTTAAAAAGCAGTGTCTGGATCTAACTTAGTAGGGTACAGTTGAATTTTGCCCTCCTGCTTCTAAACTAATAGTAGCTACCTTTATAGCTCATTTTGTTACACTACATACGGCCATTAATGGTGTGTCTGTTTATTCCTAGGAATGGAATTAATTTTGTGGTACCCACACTGTTGTGCAGTCACCTTCAAACTACCAAAGACAGCACCTGGAGATGAACCTGTGAGCAGGTCAGAGCCTCCTAGAAGAATCCAAGGTGAAGAGTTCTTTTCTGTTTTCTCCTATAGGGAGGAGGTAATTATCATTTGTAACAGATCTTAGCATCTCGACATAATTTATATTGCAAGAATGATTTACACCATCTGGGGTCTGAAGTGCACTAAAAGTGATCTAAGGACTCCTCTTAATTGCAGTGAGCTATGAGGCAAGCCTTTGAGCTCTGTTAGGGGCCAGCTTCACCAGCTGCAGCCTTTTGAATTGAATTGTAAGCAATTTTTGACTGCACAGATCAAGCTGTGTTGATATTTAATAATTGATTTCCTCAGTGGCACGTATACAGAATGCTCAGGGAGGAAGGCCAGGACGTGCACACTGCTGGAGAATTTTCCATCTTCAGTTTTTCATCATCTTAAAGTCAAGCAGGGAGTAAATTGTTGTTTCTTCCTCAAGTGTGGACATGTTCCAAGTCCCCTGCAGGATGAGTTGTAGCAGTTTACTCTGCTGAATTCCTGTGAAGGCACTTCTTTGTTGTTACAGTGCCTTGATGTGCGTATTTATAACTGACCTGGCGCAGCAGAGCAGCCACTTGGCAGTGTAGTGCTTCAGCTCACTTCTGAAGTGAAACTAGTAAATGGGAGGATGCAGGGGTAGGAATTAATTCCTGTGCCTGTGTGTTAAACAGAACTTTACAATCCAGAGAGGAATTGTAATGGTTTACCTCGAAAGCTCAGGCCTTCCTTCAGCTGTCCAGGCATTGTGAGGGAACCCTGGGTGTATGTAATGGTTCAGGGGGGGTTTTTTGATGTTATACATTGAGTCCCAACTGATCTTCTGAGACAACCACAGAGTGGAGAAAGCCTGGAGCAGCTCACACTAGCAATAGACAGGAGAGATGGGCACAGCTTGACAGGACACTATTGTAAAGAGTGAGGACTTTCACAGGAACACCCAGCAGGGCAGTAATAGGATTTTCTGAGCCTCAATGTAGCATTCAGCTGCTGCACCAAACTGCTTCCAACCATTGTCTTCTTGCTGGGTGTAGTCTCCTCTTTCCCAGCCCCAGGTACCCCGGGGTGTGTGGTGGCCCCCGCATGCTCTACAGAAGCCCCTCAGCCTGGCTCCTCCCTCACTTCTCTCCTTATAACAGCGTTGGCTGCAAGTGCAGTGTCCCAGCAGTTCCCTGGTGCCTGCTCATCGAGTTGCTGCTCCAGTGCCCCATCAGGAAACGGACTAGGAGAGGAGAAAGGAACCGCTGTAAGTGAGCTACTGCCTCCAGTCCCTGCTCTTGTTGTAGATGGCAAGGACCAACGCCTGTGTGCAGCAGGCTGTCTCCTTCCTAGCTCATGGCTGCTCACCTTTTCCACTGCTGTGTTTGTACTGATGCCTGCTGGCAGCACTGGAGACAGAAGACTGGCTGAGGAGTAATGATGTCTTCTTTGCTTCACAGACTGAAAACCTTCTGAGGAGTGAGAGCTGATTCTAGCAAAGCAACTGTTTAAATCGTTGGTTAGTTTTGCTGTAAAGCCAGCCTGAGGAAACTTGGTAGTACCTCCTCAGGTGGATGGCGAATGGATGTTGCAGTGGGTAATCTAAACAGTACCTAAGGAACTATTTACACAGTGGGAGGCACTAAACCCCTCTCCTCTCCCTTTATTCTAAGGGATTCTGGTTGTCCCTAAATGACTCCAGGATAAATCAGAGCCAGGGAAGTGTATCAGCCTTTGCTAAAAGTCTGTGTTTTTCATTTTTGCACATATTTACAGTGTATTTGTTCTTTCAGACAGCAGCAGCAGTGTTACAGCGCTCTCTTTTCAGGGGATGCAAGCAATACATTACCAGCTCTAATTAGCTTTTTTATGAAGGAGACTGCTTGAAATAAAGCTCATGGAGAAAGCAGCAGTAATTCACGGGTGAAATTTACCAGGAAACAGGCAGGCTGATCCATAACTCAAATGTCAGTCTCCTCCTTTGGTGCTTTTGCAAGGATCAAAACATTCCCATTGGAAGTATTTTTCACAGTAAAGACAGCATTTAAATTAAACCCAGAAAGAATCTTCTGTGTTCATTTTATTCACTCCTCTCATTAGGTGAAAAATGTAGAGAAGCTGAGGGAGGGAAGCTCCTGAGCTGTAAAGCCAAGAGTTTTCCAGGAGGGCAGGTTTGGGGAAACATTCATGATGAGGTAAGATGAACTGAAGCTGTGCTTCTGAGCAGCAACAGAAGCAGCTAACACTGTATGTAGTGCAGGGGTTTTTTTGTCTACAGGCTCCTACAAGGTAAGTTTTCATTTTTTTAATATGGTTTTTATTGTTTCTGGGATAACGGTGTCCTGGACCTTGGCTGATGCTATGACACCACCTGCAATCCAAAATATTGCTGCAGCTGAAGACTTACTGTATCCTGGCCTTGATGGTTTTCCATAGTTCTCTTGCTGTTTTACAATGACAAATGTACAACTGTTTCAAGCCCTGCAGAAATATCATTGCAGAGTTTGAATTGAAAGAAGTTAATTGAAAATATGCTGGTTTCTGCCCTCCTCTGCCTGTCCCTTTTCCCTTCTTCCGTTACAGGCAGGAGGTTGAGATGAAAGAGGGCTTCAGAAGCAATTTCTCTTGTCTCTAGATTTCTTTTATTAGTGCCTCTTCGTACTCTAACATTTCTGTGACAGCATTTTCCATTTCCCAGAGCACAAGGGCCTGGCTCTCAAGGGCACTTCAGCTGCTTCCCCCTGGGAGCCCATGGATGTGTATCCCCTCCTTTCCCACATCCATGGGTTTGTGTCCCCTGTCAGGGCACACACCTATGTCTGCCCCTCTCCAGAGCCTGCACACTCATGGTGGCAAACCTCTCCTTTGTGGAGAGCTGACCAGCAGAGACACAGCACAACATCTGTGATAAATCCACTCTGCAGGTTGGTCACATCCTTTCTGCTGCACTAAGCTGCTCAGCAGACTCTTTAATACTTGTATGGCTGGGCTCAGAGGTGACTCTGTTTTCACCTGGAGACCTTTGCTTGACTTGGGACCCTTCAGAATGAGTTGCAGAAAATCCAAGATGTACTGATTCTAACCCAGCAGTGAGGATCAGTAAACGCAGCTGTAACTGCTTGCCTTTCACCTCCAGCAGGAAGTTTCCTTTAGACAGAAGATATTTCTGCTACAATGGACAAAGGTCTTTCCTTCCTTCTCTGTGTGATTACAACCATGCTGCTCCTGGGAGAGTCAAGCCGGACAGGTGAGAAAAATGGTCCAAACCAGCTGCCTGCATCCAAATCTGGGTTTGTTGTTCTTTACAGAGTCCGTTCTTTCAGTCTTTAACTGCTAGTGCTTATTTTGCCTGATTTTCTTCAGCAGCTCATTCTGCTGGTTATATCAACATAGGATTTTGCTTTTGAATTGGTTATTAAGACATCACCAGGGCCTAGTCTGTTGTTGCAGCTTGTGATTGTGCTTTTCGTGCCTTTGCTGCTGTAGCTGTAAATCAGATGACAGAGAAGAGGGCAGGTTAAAAAGCCTAGAAATAGGGTGTCTAGGTGTCCTTGAACACCATCTTTGTGGTTAAAGCTGTTTCTGAGGGGAGACAAATGCTGGCAAAGGCAAGGCTCCCAGCCTAGAGAGAGGGTGGGGTAGAAAACGGAGGTGAGGTGGCCAGTGCTTAACAGCGCTACAAGCTTTTCCACAGGAAGCTAAGCAGGCAGCCAGCTCCCATTGGAAGGCTGGGCATATCAGAGAAGGGGTAAGGATGAGGCTGACTTATGCCACTGCAGTTGTTTCCTGCAGCCACCAGCCTGTGGGGAACAAGAGCAGAGGGGTGAGCCTCTTCTTTGTCTTCTGTTTTTCATAGAAGCTCACAGTGAGGACTTGGCTTCTGAAGTGTCACTGCCATGAACTGTGAGCAAGTGCTGCAACTTGGTTACTTATGGTCCTTTCAGGAGTTCTTACAATGGGGCTTTGAACAGCTGCATCCAGTGCCACTGTGGGGGAGCTGAGGCCCTCAGTACAGGCTGTTTTCTTCCAGGAAACCCTAGCAGATCATCAAAAAGAAGCCTCAAAAAACTTTTAGTGGCTTTAATGAGTTTCTAAAGGGAGACAAGAGAACTCCTTTGTGAAGACTTCCAGCTCCCATGGAGAACTGTAGTGGAGAGGGAAAAAACAGGTTTTGTTTCACCATAATGTAGAGTTCAGCACAAGGCCAAAAACTGCAAAACCAAAGGATGAATAACACATAATGAATGAATATGTTGTTATAGTTGATGAAAAACTCCCAGCTTTTCCTTGAAAGAGTGAAAGTGCTCTTAATTTTTGGTGTTATCTTGAGGGATTTTTGGCTTTTCCGCTGTGAATTCTTTGATTCCCAGGAGCAAAGCTGTGCCTTTCTAGAAGAAGCATCCTGGGCAGTTAGTGAATCATACATTGACACAACTGTGGGGTCAGTTCTGCAGCTCAGGCACTGTAGTTTTGCTCTTTTGCATCTGGGGTGAAATGGGGGGATTCTCCTGAGGATTAAGGAAAGAGAAGCTGTGGATCAAATAATTAAACAGGACATGTTGGAAGTCACACAGCAGAGCAGAGAGTAGAACCCAGCAGCAAGACTGACCCCAGTAAAAGCACTTGGTGTTTTTACCAAAGAGGGGAGTATCATTGCCTTGGTTTTACAGATGGAAAACTAAAGCACGGGAAGGAGAAGTAATACCCAAAAGGTTAGCAGTGGTTTGACATTTGGTCTTCACTCTGTGCTGTTCACAGAGTTGTTCCTGGCTCCCATCACACTTAAACTCTGTCAGTTTTATGGACTTCCCTTGCTCTCTATTTCTTGATGGGGACACAGAGAGCAGGCAACCCCAGAGAGGCTTCCTGGCCCCTCTTGCTGTTGATTCCTGGTTTTGGATGTGGCCCTTTTGGAGGCTTTAGTTTTCAGAGGAATGAAAGTCAGGGTGCTTGGAAATTGAGGGTGGAACAAAGCGGGACATAGTGGGGAAAGGTCTGTATCCTGGTGGATGCAGCCCCTCATGTCTTGGAACTTGATAGTAATGGGCTGTTTACAGGGCTTTTCCTTAGGGATATCGATGGGGGTTTGCTGGAGTTAGAGGGAAATCTCAGTTGTGTGAAGCAGCAGAACTGGCTTTTCACCTTGCTGGGGAGAACAATCAGGAAATTAGCCAGCTGATTGTGCAGAATCAGTGTGTGGGTGTCAGCCCTCACCACTGAGGTACAGTTAGAACCTTTTGTAGCCTGAATCTGGCTGGGGCTGTTCCTGCTCCTGTTTCACACTAGCACTGTGCTGTGAATGAGCAAACTTGAACTGGTGCAGCCATGAGCTGGTGAGGCCAGGACAGTCATCCTGCTGTTGAAGTGCAGTATGAATGAGGATGTGAAACATCACTTTTGAGGAGCTGTAAATAAAAGCCCGGCAAGAAGCTGATGATGTTGTTGTGTTTTTCAGGAACCTCGAGGAATGATGATGCTCTGAGTCAGGTACGTTTCAGTTCTCGAAACCAGAGCTGCCAATGAAGATGTGTGTGCAAAAGACGAGAAATAGATGTTGTCACAGTGTGCAATGCTTTTAATCCATGAAGTTATCATTTTGAACACATTTCCATGGCTGGTGTTGGCCATGTCTGAGTCTGTGCGCGTCTGTGCTGGGGTTTTGCTTTCCTTTAGCCCAGAATTCAAAACTCAGCCATGGCCCAGGGCAGAACCTGCCTCCAGCCACTGACTCTTTTGTCTGCGACAGGCACTGATCTCTTTGGGAGACCATGTGCACTGTGTGCCTTGAGACAACATTTAAAGTGACTTTTATTCAGGCAAAGAATCCTGACAACAGGCAGTAAAGGGAAATGGTTGTGATGGCTCAGTTCCTTTTGGGGAACCACAGTGGTGGGGTTGCTGCAGCTCACAGGGGCAGATTTGCAGCTGGTTTAGCACAGGAGACCCCCTGAGGCTGAGGGCCCTGCCTGGGACTTCACAATCCAGTCATTCTTGCTCCATTTCTCGATCTGCAGGGCATTGACTCGAGGGGACCAGAAGAGGCTCTTCCAACTCTGACTGTCACAACAATCCTGGTGAGGCAGTGGCACGGCTCTGGGGTGGCTGGGACGTGGCTGAGGTCACGCTTTGCCTTTTGTTTCCACCCATATATTTGCAAGTGGATTTTTGTACCAGTGCCTCAGCACCCTCACAGGGAAGAGCTTCTGCCTAAGAGCTCATCTCAGTCTCCCCTTTGGCAGGTTAAAGACATTCTCCTTGGCCTGTCCCTACAGGCCCCTGTCTGAAGCCCCTGTCCAGCTTTCTTGTAGCCCCTTTAGGCACTGGGAGACTGTTCCAAGGTCCCTGCAGGCTCTGGGAGCCCGGAACTCTGTGTTTTTCTCCCAACACGCAGGAAGATCCCTACGTCATGGTGAGGAGTGCAGAGCTGGAAGGGTACTGCATCGACCTGCTGAAGGCTCTGGCTGCAATGCTCCGGTTCCGCTACAGGGTGAAGGTGGTGAGCGATGGGCAGTACGGAGCTGTTGCTCCCGGCGGGAACTGGACCGGGATGATCGGTGAAGTTCTGAGACGGGTAATTTTCCACTCGTGCTGTTCCAAAGTGGGCTCCAGGAGGGCAGAGCAGTGACAGGGTCTGCTCAGGGACTGAGCAGCTCGGGGTCATCCTGCCTGGGGCGTAGAACTCGTGAGCAGCAAGACCTGTGGTTGGGTTTGGCCTGCGTGTATGGAAACCAAGGAACAAGAAGCTGATGGCCACAACAGGAACTCGCTGTTAGAAAGAGGCGCTCCTGGGCTCGTCTCAGAGGCCACGCAGGGTTTCTTTGAGCTCTGAGGGACTGCACAAACGCCTCAGCAGCTCCGTAGTGAAACAAAGGTAATGGCTGCCAGGAAAGCTTGCCTTGAACCTGACCCTTGAGGACACCAGAGCCTCAGCCAGTCTGTGATGCTGTGGCTGGAAACCAGAAGGCCCAGACTCCAGCCCACAGCCTGCAGTGCTCAGTGCAGAGCTGTGCTGTTTGTCGGAGCTGCCTGTGGCACAGGGCAGTGCCTGGCGCTGCAGACCTGCCTCAGCCTGGGGGGGGTCTCTGCTTGCTCTTCAGGCAGGTTGAGGGTCACTTGGTTTCCTCCCCTCCCGCAGGAAGCAGACATCGCAGTGGCGCCGCTGACGGTGACGTCAGCGAGGGAGGAGGTGGTCTCCTTCACCACCCCATTCCTGCAGACTGGGATTGGAATCTTGCTCCGCAAAGAAACCCTCTCTCAGGAGATGTCGTTCTTCCACTTCCTGGCCCCTTTCAGCAAGGAGACCTGGACTGGCCTCTTGTTTGCCTATGTGCTGACGTGCTTCTGCCTCTTCCTTGTTGCCAGGTACAAATGAATTTGTTTCCCAGGTTTTGGTCAAGTCAGCTTCTTTCTCAGCTATGGAGAGACCTCGGTTCTAAAGGAAGCACCTTTTGCTTCAAGGAACCTTCTGTACAGGTCGAGAACCAGGGCCCACAAAGCTTAAGTAATGTCAGGTTAAGACAGCATCAAGAGCATGAGATCTCTGGATGTGGCCTGCCTCAGGTTGCTGAGAGCACTGTGTGCTTGTTCTTCTTTCTCACCCTTATTGGAGTTTGCTTTGAACTATGGCCATGTTCCCATGGGCAGGTCCCTCTCCTGTATTTTACTGCACTGTGTCCTACGTTGATTGATGGAAGGTTCTCTCTGCCACCCCTCCACTCTTTCCCAAGAGATTTGTCTTCCCCTGCTTTCTTAGGCTGCACTAGTGCTCTCTGCAGCTGCAGTCTTGAACAAAAGCCTTACTGCTGGAGCCCTGGCCTCCTCAGGTGAAAGAGGAGCTGCCATGCATGGAAGGGGCATTTTCAGTCTAATCTGCATTGCTGCATTCATGCTGCAGGATGGTTTAGATCTATTTTTTCCCTGAATGTCTTGTTTTATCCTGTCATTTTCCCACAGGCTGAGCCCCTGTGAATGGAATGAGCCAAAGAATGAAGAGAACCACTTCACCTTCTTAAACAGCCTCTGGTTTGGAGCAGGAGCCCTTGCTCTGCAAGGTGAGCGGGAGAACAGCAACAAGGGGGCTCTGCCGGGGGTATTTGGTTTGTATAGCCAGCTCTGGTGTGTCTGTAGTTGCTCTGGGGAATGTGAAGGTAACCACTGCACTGGTGCTTTGTAGAGAGGAGTGTTTTGTTGTTGCCTTAGGCCACTGACACTGCTCTAGCTCTGCCCTGCAGGTTGGTGCAGGTCAAAGCAGCCATCACAGCTCTTCTCAGGCTCGTGCAGTCAGTAGCTGCAGGGCAAGTTTTGCAGTTTGGCCTCTATGTTGAGGGAAGCCTTGAACTCAGCCTCACAGTCTAAAGCTCTTTGTGTCTCTGTGCATCTCTCCCATGTGTTTTCTCGGCCCTGGTCATGCAGGTGTCACCCCTCGGCCCAAGGCTCTCTCTGTGCGGGTCGTTGCTGCTGTCTGGTGGCTCTTCACCATCGCGCTGCTGGCTGCCTACATCGCCAACTTCACCGCCCTGCTGAGCTCCGGCAGCGAGCAGCTCCCCATCCAGACCTTTGAGGATCTTGTGAAGCAAAGGAAGCTGGAGTTCGGGACACTGGAGGGCTCCTCTACCTTCTATTTCTTCAAGGTATCTGTTGTTTCGTTCTTTTCTTCCTCCACCTTTTCTCAGGGAGAAAAGCCTGTAGAGGACCGTGTGTTTATAGTGCACTCCTTTACAAGCCAGCAGTCTAACCTGCAGGTGCTGTCCTTGTGTGCCTTGAACAAGTTATTTTGCAACCACTGCACATATGGGCAGATTTTAGGTGATGGTTTTGCACTTCAGTTGACACTTGGATTTTTGGACTGCAGAACTCCAAGAATCCCATCCATCAGATGATCTACGAGTACATGGACAAGAGACGAGACCACGTTTTAGTCAAGACCTACCAGGAGGCAGTTCAGCGGGTGATGGAGTCCAACTATGCCTTCATTGGGGAATCCATCTCCCAGGACCTCGCTGCCGCCCGGCACTGCAACCTCATCAGGGCCCCCGAAGTTATCGGAGCCAGAGGATTTGGCATCGCCACCACCCAGGGTTAGTCTGTGTACTGCTCCTGCCCCCCCCCTCCACTTGGAATCATGGAATGGTTTGGGTTGGAAGAGACCTTCACAGCTCATCCAGCCCTGTGCAATGAGCACGGACATCTTCAACTCAGAAACACATCCAGCCTGGCCTGGAATGTCTCCAGGGAGGGGGCAGCCACCACCTCTCTGCGCAGCCTGTGCCAGGGTTTTAGCACCCTCAGTGTAAAACATTTCTTCTTCACATCCAGCTTGAATCTCCCCTCTTTTAGTTTTGAGCCATGCCCCTCATCCCATCAACCTCCTGCTTCAGATCCCAGCGTTTCTTGGTGCGCAGCAGAGGACTGCTCAGACGTGCTCTGAGCTGCCCCGGGCTCTCCTCACGCCCTCATTCTCCCCGCTCCAGCATCCCCATGGACGAAGCAGCTCTCTGTGGCCGTGCTCAAGCTGCGCGAGTCCGGGGACCTCGACTACCTGCGCAACAAGTGGTGGGAGAGCAGCTGCCTCCACAGGAGCCGCGAGCGCTGGAGCCCTCTGCAGCCCCAGGCGCTGGGAGGGCTCTTCCTCACCCTGGCCATTGGCCTGGCCCTGGGCGTGATCGCAGCCGTGGCCGAGCTCTCCAACAAGAGCAGACGCGCTGCTGGGCATGCCAAGGTGGGTGATGGGTTTATCTCCTGCCCTGATTCCCTGTATCTCACCTAATTAGCAGGAACAAGCTCGGTACCAGCCTGATCCTGCTCTTTCTGAGGAAAGCAGTGCAGTGACAGGGGAAGCCATTGTATCCAGTTACTCTTTAAAGAGCTGGGGTTGCATGGCTTAGGCTGGGTGACAGATTTCTAGCCTGGACAGGGCAACAATAATAAAATAACTTCCCACCCTGCCAAAACACTTAAGTAGAAATGTCTGCTCGGTTCCTTGGCAGCCCAAGTGCATTCCAGGGTGCTCAGTGCGTACAGAGGACAATAGATCACCAGTAACAAGTTTATTCTCAAGTATGGCTCCTCTCAAGTCACTTGACAAGCAGGAAAACACATGTAAATGAAACTGCACTAGAATCAGAGTGTGTGTCCCTGTTCCCTGCCTGTTCCAAGGGCGGGTTGTGCACCCTGTCCCAGGACACAGAAACACCCATCCCTGTGTTTCCTCTCTTTTGTCTTCCAGAAATCTTGCTGTGCTGTTTTCACAGAGGAAATCTGCACTCGTCTGCACATAAAGAAGAACACAAGACAGAGCCAGGAGACTTCAGGGAGGGCCAATGCTTAACTGTCCTGTCCTGAAGGAATGGGCCTGTGTTAGGTGCATACCACGTGTATTTCATAGGAACTACATTGATGTAGACAGATGTTTCTGTGCAGGTCTAGGGTGTTAGTTTTCTAATTACACACACACACAGAGCACTTCTGGATTGGTGGAGCTGGATGCAGAAGAAAATTAAGTGACTTGGAAGAATTTAAATCCACGAGGGATAGAAGGTAACAGCAAAGGAGGTTAACAACATGGGGAGATCCAGCTGAGGTGCCTGCAGTAGTGGCTCTGTATCTAGTTTAGAAGTTCACTGTGTAAGTACATGAACACCTGTAGGAGTCAGTGACTTGGGACAGTTAATACAGAGCCTCTGCTTACTACTGACAGCCTTAGGTACAGCCTCAGAAAGTGAAAGCTCTCTCTTAGCTGCCTGTTCTTATCAAGAGCTGCTGCTGAAACGTGCCAGTTACAAACTGCCCCATTCTGAGCAGATGCTGCTTGCTGGGAAGATTGGTTCTGATGAGGAAGGACAGAGCTGAGGCGTAACCTCCAATGGTGGCACTTAACTGAATCCCCTGCAGTGCCCCGAGGGAGCCCACACAGCTGAGGAATTACTGGACATAAGAAATGCCAAATGCAGACTTGTCTATGCCTGGTTCCCAGCAGGGATGGTTTTCACTGCTCAGCCTTACAGGGTTAACAGTTTACCTGGCCAAGAACTGCTGAGGAAGACTGAAGGTTGGAATCCAGCTATACCACAGTGTGAAGCCTGGTTATGGGTTAACTGAAGTACAAGTTCCACAGGCAAGGGTGAGGCTGGGGGCACTGGGCAATTGGCCTCTTGCTTGCAAAGAAGACTCTTTGGACTCGAGGGGCGCAGCTGGCTCAGCTGTGTATTAATCAGTTCTCCCATTCAGAGCTGGAATGGATGATGCAAAGTTCATGGTTAAATTACCCCATTTAGATACTGCACAGCCCACGGAGGGGGAAAGAAGGCAAATTCAGTTACTTGGGAATGGCTTTAACTGCACCGCAGGAACCAAGAGACTAACTCCTACCCATCCCAGCATTAAATACTGAAGGCAACAGAACCTAATGTGCCTGCAACAGGAGGATAGCTGGGTGCTCCTCAACAGAGCACGTTCACTTTGAAGGATAACTTAGTAAGACTAAACTTCATCAAACTATGGCTGAGTAATTTCATGTAGTTGCAGAATTCCCCTCCCAACCCAACTGATAACAAGAACAAACAGGGAAAGCAACAGGAGCTACGGGTTTTTCCAACTGGTGATAAACCAATGCTGTCCAGCTAGCCCAGATCAGGACAGTTCTGTTTTAAACACAGCTTAAGTGATGCTTCTTAGGTTAGAAGGTGGAGATCAGTCCTTCAGTCATCAACTTAACTGCAAAGAGCATGAAACACTTTAGCTAAGTTTAAAAGCTGACATGGGGAATGCAGTGTCAGACTGACTTAGCTCTTTAGAACTACTTGCTGTGTGCCACGTCCTTGCTGGCAGAGTAGGCAGAGATGTATAAAAAAAGGTTTTGTTGACATTTAAATATATTTCTATACGAATGTCTCACAGAACAAAAAAATAAAGTCTTTCCATCACAAATACTGCAGCATGAAAATAAACACTTACCAAAATAAACAATGAGTGATATACATATATATATTTGGGGGTGTATACCATAGAGCGAGTCATATTGTTGCTTTTAAAGTCACAAAAGCACAATATAAATACGGAATTTCCTATGAACTCTTTTCCCTGTTGTAATAAAAATACATTCTTTACAGTTAGAGTAGAACTAGTGCAAGTCCGTGCTGCTGCCGCCGCGGCACTACGGGCCAGCCCCCATCATTGACACGGCACTTCGTACTTAAAGATGACGCTGAAGAGCTTCCCCCCGAGGCGGTCAGCGAGCCACGAGTTCTTGATCACAGCCAGCTTGAGGCTCTCGCACTTGAAAGCCGCGTAGTAGTTGGTGTGGATGGCGCGGCCCATGCCCTCGATGATGACCAGGTCTGTCTTGCGCTCCCGCGCCAGCACAGCCAAGCCTTTGTCCAGACGGCTGAAGGAGAGCTCTGGTTAGGAACAGACCTTACACGTGCCACAGGTGAGAGACGGGTGGTTCTAAGGGCTCTGGACATACACTGTGGTGGGATATGGCTTTTCAGCTGGAATTACTGATGCCAATAAACAGGAACACTTAAAGGCAATGAGGCTGAATCGTAGTTTTAAAGCTCCATCCCTAGCACACTTGGGATTTCCCAGGAAACACACAGGAAAGTTCTGTTCCCCCAGAGAACTGAATTGAGAATAACCAGGTTAACAACATGGAACACTGCCTGTGCTCAAAGGGACTTCCTGTTCATGTACCAGATCTAACCGAGCTGCTCCTGACCATGGCCACGTGTCACACTGCTCAACACACCATGATAAGGCAGATACCAAACAATGAGGAAGGGCTGATCAGTATCACAGGTCTGTAAATCCAGACTAGGCAACATTACTGGTTGTGTGGAGGTGATTCCTATCAGGAAGGGTGGCTGAGGTCCTCCAGTGCTAAGTCTCGGAACATTCTGCAGCTGATGGAGACGAAGAACAGATGGGGACTTTGCCAACATACCTGAGATCTAAGCACGGAGAACTCGAACCTGTCTGAACCAAGAGCAGCTTCTCCTCCTTCAGGGCAGATCTTGAAGAAGAAAGACAAAGACAAAAACATTAAATGTCATGGAAATCTGGTACTAAACCAATAACAACTGTCTGAGGCTGCTCTGCAAAGACTTCTCTCCCCAGTAGGGTTCCAGCAGGGAACACGCTTCCTTCAACAAAAGGCTTATTTGGTCAGTTGCGTATCCTCCACAGGGCTACTCTGTATGTGACATTTCTGCATTTGCCTCTGTTCTTTCTAACATAGCTTCCTGTTTTAGCAGCTCGAGTGCTCATCAAGGAAAACACAGAAAAGAAATACAATTATGGGTTGTTAATGAAGATCTGATCTGTAAATTGTTCACCTTAATGAAAGTACAAGTCCTGCCCTGGTTTCCAGACTTCAGACACAATAAACACAGGTAATATGTAACAAGGAACTTGCTTTTTCCTTATCTGTACCTTACAATACACAGTGAAGGCTGGGAATGTGCTTACTGAATGATGGGATCCATTGCTGCTATCCGCTCAGTCACGATCAGGGATTCACTGTAGGTGACATCATTCAGGGCAGGGCCAGAGTTACAGGCCAGTATAACCTGAGGCAAGGGTGCAGAAGAGTCCACTGTTAATGCAGTGCATGTGTGGTGGCAGAGCTGCTTGTCTGTTTAAATCATCGTGCCCTGACTTACTGTACAGAAGAGGAAATGCAAAGAGGAAGGCAGGAGGCTCAGAGCTCATTCTCCCTCAGTTAACTGCTATTTTGGGACTTACAACCCTCAGCACCCTCACAGGGAAGAGCTTCTGCCTAAGAGCTCATTTCAATCTCCCCTCTGGCAGGTTAAAGCCATTCCCCTTGGCCTGTCCTTACAGGTCCTTGCCCAAAGCCTCTCTCCAGCTTTCTTGTAGGCTTTGGAGTTCCAGGGGTTGGGATTAGTCCCAGTTTTGCTGCCAGGAGCCAGTCTGGTCAGGAGTACTGCAGGTGGATAGTCAGCAATTACCAAAGCTCTGTTGCATGGTGCATTCACAATGAAACCCACTTACCTCTGTCCCTCTAGAAAGGAGCTCTCTGACAAAAGGAAAGACTCCTAAAATTATGTCTATTCCACTGTTATCTGCGAAAATTAAGGCACATTTATGAGGGGGACCCTCCTGAAAGAGAAAACCAATGTATTCAGAGTTGAGTTCACAGCTCATTTCAGTGCACAGTCTGTGTTATTTACAACTACTCACTTTAAGACCCCACATTTTATAGCCTCAAACACTTGGCCATTTTGGTTCTCTAGCAGCAGCACAATTCATCAGAACACCATCTACCCTCAGTCTTAGGGGAACTTAAGTTCCCTGATGGTGTCTTTGCACAGTAATTTAAAGCAGCCTGCAGTAACTGATTTCTTTGAGAGGCCCTTCAAACTCCATCAATATAACCTGCACTTGCATTAAAGACAGCAGTTCTGAACAGGAGCATCCTTGGAGGCTGGAGGAGGAGCAGCAGCATGGGCAGCTGCTGGAAGGAGTGTGGTGGTCATCAGGGTGCACCTACCTCGGTGGCTGTTTTAAGCTATCCTGCTGTAGGGTGACAGGATTCCCTCTGCCCGGAAAGGGCAGGATGGGCTGCTGGGGGCAGGGACATCCTAAAATGCAAAGAGATTCCCTCTCCTCCATTAACCTTTCCATTTGTTCCCAATCTGATGTTATAAACTCGGCTCCCTCCAGTTCACACCACCAGCAGCAATTTCATAGTGAACAATGCTTAATTCTTAATAAAGCACTGCAGGACAGTGTGTGGCATTCCTCACTTGTCACTGTTTGTTACAGGGGATGAGCTGACAGGTTCTGCCTTAAGATCTACTCACAGCAAAGCTTTGGCTCCCATTGCCTGCAGGGATTTACACAAAGACAAAAGCTTTTCAATTAACCCTAACGAAGCTGCAATAAGAGATCACACAGGGCAGAAAGGGCTTTGCTAATTGGTGAGTTAATTGCCTTCAGCAAGCTCCTACATTACTGTTGGCTTTAAGCTGGCTCCTCAGCCAGAGTAACAGCCAAATGTTACCTTTGGGCCCAGTGTTCAAAGTTTTGGGTCTAGATGTATAGAAACAGATGTCTTTATAAAGCAGGGGCACAACGTGGTTCCTGTGGAACAGCTCTGGGAGCAGCTGGATTCCAAATGCTGTAGAACCTGAAGGAATTCAGCTAAGAAACTTGGTAAGTGACAAAGTGTCAGACTAATCCCTTTTATTCCTTTCTTTATGGTATGGCTGCTGAGTTACTGGTACTGGGTTACCAGAATGTATTCCGAGTTGTCTGAAGAGGGTTCTGTTAAAGCCCAGGATTAATAAGGTGGGTTTATGATGAATGTATTTAATTACTCATGGTTAGTAATGATTGTGGGTCATACCTTCAGTCGCTCCAGCCACTGGTTGTAGGAATCTTGTAGCCAGGGACGTTCTGTGTCATAGACAAGATCATGTTAGTGTGGCTTTCAGGCAAAGAGGATTTGTGTATGCTAGGTAAAGCAGGAGGTGGCTCTTTCCAGGTGTTCAAACATTAAAGCATTTGAGCTCAGGCTTCTGAACATTAAACAAAGAGTTCCAGAGCTCTGAATTAAGGGAGAGCTCAATTGGAGCAGTCTTGAAAGGGAATTTTCATAACAAAGCAATGAAGTCAGGCAGGTTGGCTGTGTGAGGATTCATCCCAGATGGACAGTGTGGTGCCTCCCAGGACACCATCTCCTCGAGTGGGTTAGAACAGTTATGAAAATAGCAAAGACATTCTCAGTGTCTGTGCAGCTCAGGCCTCGGGTCAAGGAGAGCTTTTCAGATTGCAATTCCTTTGGGACACAGCCGGGAACATTCCACTCAAGCTGCAGCCTGTGCTCCAGGTCACCCCAGCGTGTGCTGAGCTTTCTGCCACAATAAACCCAGGCACACAATATCCAGTCCCAGCCACCACCACACATCTCCCTTTACCTTGTAGTTTTGACTTGGCTTCTTCAAATCCAAACTGTGGCTCAGATTCCAGAACACTGCATCAGAGGGGAAGTAAAGAGTACGCAGGTAAGCAGCTTCATCTTAAATACAGCTCAAACATTGCAGGTGGTCAGCAATCTGACTGGTTATAATGGGGAGTGTAGACAGGTCCAGTGAGTGAGAAATGGATACTTTATGCTTGGGTTAAAAACAAAAGGTTCAAATGTATATTACTGAAGCTGGTTTCTTTTGGCATAAGAACTCTAATTTAACACACAGATGTGTGCAGGCACTAGACAACAGGCACAAAAGACACCTTTTGGTCTGCAGCCCACCATAAAACGGAGTCATGGTCTAAGGTCTCAGTGCCACAGTGTCCTCTGAAGGCTGAACTACAAGAGCTTTTGAAGTTGCACCTGTGTGGCACAAAAAGGGATTAAAATAACCAGATACAGGTTTTCAAAGTGACTGCCAGGAACTGATAGTAAAGCAGCCCCAGACATGTGGGTGCCGAGGATGATTTCCACGGTGAGGTGACTTTGTTCTAATCTGTCATTACAAATATTACAGTATGTGGGCACTGCTTGTCTGTTCAGTCTCATGAAGTTCCTTAAATCCAGCACTAAGTGACATTTAACTTGGTATCTCTCAGTTCCTTCCTTAAAGGCTCTTGGATCTGTACTATCAGCCCTCCCAAAAAAAAGTTCTAGAATTGAGATTCCTCGCACAACAATGCTTGTAAAGAAGCAGCCAACGCTTGATGTGGGTTTAATACAAGCTACAGTTAGATCAGTGCACTTAATTCTCTAGAGAAAAAAGAACAGTTGGATCTTCTGAACCTTAAAGGGTGCTTTTAAAACATTTTGAAACATTGAACACCTACTCTGAGACTGCTTTTGCTCCCCAGTCAAAGACATTCCCCGCAAGAAGTCCTTTCACCAGAGCAAACTGCCTCTCCTCCCAGTCTAATGAATCCAACGACTCGATTACGCTGTGGAAACATTTTAAGGCTATGCCATTTTCTTTCTGCTTTATCTGTAAGAAAGACATGAAACACTGCATTTACAGACAAGAACTTCTTACCCATCAGTGGTTGTCTCGGTGCCAAGACCACGCTCAAGCATGCTCCTCTACGCTCATGGCCTCTAATGGACCAACATGTTACTGTTATCAGCATGCTTAGTATCAAGAAAAATGTTTCCTGGGATTCTAACAGAAAGCTTTGTTAGTGCTAGGATATGATCTGCAGCCCAAGAATTACTTTGCTTAAGAAGTCCAGGTGCAATAGACCTTGAGCAGGTTGGGGACTGGAGAGTGGACACACAAAGGGACTTTTGCAGTGCCATGACCCATCAAACCCAGGTAATTACCACGAGCAGGCTCAGCACTGCCTGGTTCACAGACACTGGAGATCTCTCTGATTACTGCATCAAAAGTTTCATCATCCCAGATGTTAAAAAGCTCTTGAATTTCTCCTCCGGTGAAATCAGGGTTACACAGCCAGTTATCTTCCCAGCTTCCCCAGTTCTGAACTGATAGGAACACCTCCTTAGGGAGGAGCTGGTTACACTGGTAGCTGACACAGACTCAGAACAGGACCAACACCAATTCTCTTCTCAGAAGCATCAGCCAATGGAAGCTTTTATAGTTAGTGTTACCGTCCCCATGGGCATGTTGGAAGTCCAGGGTATTAGATCCTATTACCATTGCTTCTCCTCAGTGACAACCACCAGCTGATTAAAGCTGTTGCAAGGTAGCCAGTTACCAGCCCCCCTCCCCAGGCCATGACATACACAAAGTGTCAGAGTATGGAAAAAGTGTCTTGAACTCGGATGTTGTCCACCCTGTAAAGCAGGAACAACTTACCTTTGAATAGGGATCCGGAAAATTGAACTCGTTTAAACAGTGTTCCCTTGTATCCAAAAGGCTTCTAACTGTTAAGGTACCATACGCACTTTAAAAGGGGAGAAGGGGGGGGAAAAAAGAGATCAACTACTTGCAAGAAAGAAAACTCTTCTCTTTCCTCCATTAGTCACTGCACATCACACGACCACTTGAAAGTCTTTGCATTCCACAGGTGCTAAACACTGCCTCTAAGTGGCAAATCTGCTGTACAGTTTACTTCAATACAGAGAGGGAAGATGGTCAGAACAGAGCTGGACACTTGCAGTAACACGCTGCCATGTTCAGTAAGTAGGTAGCAATTTTAAATAATGAATTTTTAACTATAAACCCATATATTTTTCCCATTACATTCCAATATACAAGACCCAAAAGTTCTGTGCAGAGGACCTGGTGTTTGACATATCACCTTGTTAAAGCCTTAACCCAACCATGCTTTCAGCCTGCTCTGTGTTGTAACCTAAGCAGCTTTCAGTTAGTTTTTAGTTAGCTTTTCATTTGCTCTGCTCGAAACAAGCAGCGAGTGATGAAAAGGGAACACAGAGACACTTACAAGGGCTGCTGCCTGAGTGTCTGCAGCTTGTTCCAGTACTTCTGCCGGAACTTGTCGGCTCTCTCCAGAGCATCCATGGAGTCTGGCTGGCTGGCTGCAGCACGCTTTGCCACCTGGCAGGGAAACGAGGCAAGACACAAGTTACCACATGAGTTCTTCCTCCCTGTAACTGATCTGAAGTTTAGCTTGAGAAATAACCCCTCCATCTGCTCTTCGGTGCCTGCATATATCTAGTCCCTCCCACACAGCATCTTCCAGCTTTCCTTTGCTCCGACCACCAAGGAATAGTTAATTTTAAATACCTCCTGTCTTCCCAAACGATTTCAGCTTCATTTTCAAGACTGTACTTTCAGAAATTAAACACAACTTACATGGGGGGGTGGGGGAGGGGGAAATAATGTGCACGCACACATAAAAGGAGAAACAGGCAGGAATTTAAGAGTCTGCATTAACCCATTGTGTTCTTTCTCTTTACTGCAGTATGGGTTTTTCCCAGCCCTTTTCCTCTTGCCACTCGCTCATGAAGTTTCTGATTTGGATTTGTTTATTAAGCATAAGCAGCTCTTAAATACTAGCAGGCACTGACTGAATAGGTTTTACAATGCAGAAGCAATACCTCATGCCTGATTAGGGCCAAGGCCCTAACGCTTGGCCTTTCTGGCCTTTGATGGTCTGACCATCCTGCTTGCCAGCTCTGTATGAAGAGGTGGTAAGAGTCATTTAAGAGAGATGTTTTAAAAGCACCACCAGAGAATACAAACCTTTACACAATAGGTTTGACGCAGCAGGTGTATTTTGCAGGGTTAACATATTGGTCCACAGAAGATTTATGTACTAAGTATTTGTGTCACTCACACGTATGACTGCTTGTGATATTTACCCCATCCAAAGACTCCTCAAAGCACGTGAGCCAGTATTTTCTGGCCATGGCATCATCTGTGAGGTCAACAGTGTCTGGAATATAGGTTGATGGGTCTTTCAACAGCGGCAGGTTCACAAGAGGCCTCTCCAACCTATCCATTTCAAGCATGTCAAACTAGGTGAAAAAATGAAAGAGATTTATTAGGACTTACTCAACAATAGACTCGTAAGAGATTTACTTGTACAAGGGCTGCAGAAGTCCAGCCACAGCTGAGAGTGACAAGTTTGTAGACAACTTTACGTCACCATAAATAATCCACTCCCCTGCATGGATTATTTATCTGCGCCCATCCTGCAGATGGAGATTATCAAAGCTTCAGGCTGAAAACTTACTATAGGCCCTCTAGTTTATTATTTCCCTTCCCTTCCTCCCCAGATCTGCTGGGCTATCAAGTTCAAGGAGCACAAAGAGCTGAGCACAGGCTTATTTGTAAAGGAATGCTGCTATGTTGCTTCACAACTTCCCTTTCAGAGTCCTGACCAAGTCCCCAAAACTTTTCCTCGTGTCTTGTGAAAACAATGCTTGGGATCAGATTGCTAAGGACAGGGGTTATTTAACATGAAATATGCAGTTACACAGCTCTGTAAAGAAAGTGTGCCTTATTTCTTGCGTCTGAAAAAACCTGAGCACGTTTATCTGTACTTTATACAACTACCTAATCACATTGCATCTGCCAACAGAAACACACAGCCTAAGCAAAGATTAAAGCCCACAGAGTGACAGGTCTTTGGGCACACACACTAAAGTGGCTGTTATAGAACAAGTGTTTTCAGTATTAATTCAACTGCTGGAAAATGGATGTTTCTGAACTGTGACTGTTGCAAAGCGATCCCACTTCATGTGAACAAAGTGAGTGCCAAGCAACAGCAGAATTCAAAACGGGGCAGCTGTGGACGGCACATTACGGCTGGTTTGACACACTTGTACCATTGCCAGCATGAAAAAACATCTTCTCTCACAGAGCAAAGGCTTGACAAACAACAGATCATGACATCTGCATAAATGCTTTTAAAGTCTGTAATACATTTTCTCATTGAGAAGGATGGGGGTGTTATTTTTTGGTCGCACTTGTAATCCACAGATTCACTAACCCAATGTCAGTTATGGCAGAGCTGAAAACTAGACGTTTCTACATACAGGCACAACCCACAAAATCCATCATCTGCAGCTCATAGTGGACTTATATGGGAAACCATTCAGTAAGAGCTCTGCACCTCCTCTTCAGGCCTAAAAAAGCTGAGCAACTAACAGAAAACAATGAACCAAAGCTAAGACCTGCTTCTCCCACCCCATTCCCTATAGCAAGGAAACCAATTCCTGAAAACTGGAAAGAGATAAATCATCGATGGAGGAGATTTAAGCAAACTTGACATGAAAAACACTGACATGCAGACTGGTAACACAGTAAAACAATGAGCTCCACTATTCTAGCTCCTTTCAAAAGCACTTCAGTAGATGCAATATTAGAATAGTTTAAGAACCTGAAGGTATTTTCTGGGTGCTTACTGGATGCCAGTTTCACTGTGCAATCGGAATTACTGTATTGTCAGTGTGTTTAAGAGATGACTGGGCTCATGCTCTTCTGTCCAATTATATATTTCTCTTCTCATAGGAAGTAAATAAAAGCTGCTTAAAGACAGGGGAACATTGGATTCAAAATTCTGAAGCACAATATTTCAGCTACTTCAGAGAAACAGTAAGAGATGAATGTTCCCACCCACCCCACTTTGGCAAAGGACACTAAGACAAAGTAGCAGCCACCATCTGTTTTTATGAGACATTACAACAAACCATCACACAAGACACAAGACAACGTCACACAACACAAGACACCATATTAATCATTTCTTTTGGTAAGAAGGAGCCCCAGTGGCAGGAAGCAACCAGCTTGAGAATAACCATCTGTTTTCAAGGAACCATTACTAAGAGAAAGCACTTAGCTCTAGAAAAGACAACCACATACTGTACCACTCCTTGTTCTCTGCATAGGGTAAACATCAGGGGATGTGCTCATAAGACCAGAACTCCCAGCGTAATTCTCTCCCCAGCTATACTGATTTGGATCTAGAAAAGAGAAAGACAGAGACACACATAATCTGAAAATAAAACTGAGAATACTCCCATGAGCGAGTCTAGAGCTAGCATCCCCTCAGAGAAGGTGCTTCACTACCAAAGCCATCTTCCCTTGCCTTTGTAAGTAAACAATTTCCCCTCCAACCCTTAAAGGAAATGTTTCAACCACTCCGTGAATTACCCATCTCTGAAGAGCTTCCACCTGAATGAGACATAAGACAATAGTTGTAAAATCATTCTTTTTTTTAACCCCCTTCCCTTGCCATTAATGGCTATAACCAGCATGCCTTCAAAGCCCTATTGCTGATCGTGATTCCTTGTTTCTAAATCTAGGTCCAGTATTAACAAAATACAATCACTAAAACACAATGTAAGTTCCAAACATACACTAAAGTTACTTCTAAAAAGTTTTTAGAAAGGAGAAGAAGTTTAATCAAGTTGAGATGCACACTATGTGCTGCAAAAGCAACGTCTGTAATTCCTCAGTACCTGGTTCCTTGCCCGTATCTACAAAATGGGTATGAAAATTATTCCACAGCCATTATTCTAAGGTATATTTGATACTTACTAAGTACCATTAACAACCTCTCTGTGTTCCACTCTAACTAATATACTTACTGCCTTGCTTGTACATCAGCAAGAAATAAAGAAAAGACAAATGGCAGTATTCAGCCAAAGCACCCTACACCCAAAGAATGCTGGGCAGAAGCGTCTCATCCTTCATAAATGTGTCAGGCTTTTCTCTCTCAAAGGAACACAGTCTTCTTCAGTACATGAACTGAATTCAGAAGCTGGCCTCTTAAAGAGGAGGAAAGTTCTCTGAAACAACACTTCCCCAACTTGATTTAGTTACGAGTGCTCTCTGCAGAAATCCTGCTGGCTTCTCAAAGCTGAGCAGGAGAAACGGTGAGAAATTAAGATGTCCCTGCCAGAATATATAAAACCAAAGCCCAGCATCTGTGTTTATTAGTGTCAAATGTATTTATTTGGGCAACGACTTACATGCAGCCTCTTAAGAGAAACTTGGACATTACACTGACATTTCAGAACACAGCATATACAGAACAGAGCAGTGCTGTACTTACTGTCTTGTTCAGCTCCTTTTAAAAATGCCCCAATGGCTCCCAGGTAGCCTTCATGTCTCAGGAACAATGCCTGAACCTCTCCCTGCCACAATATGAAACATTGCAATTGGATGGTCCCTGCTGGCTAATATGTACTTCTTTGTCACTAGTTTTACACTTAAATTTAATAGAAATAACTAGAAGATGGTAATATTAATTTGTGCTACATTCTAATACATTCAGTAACTTTAATGGTGCTTCTGAAACACAGCTTCAGGAGGAACTGCTTACAAACATCATTCCACAGTTATTAAACAGCTGGGGAAAAAATACATGCAGAAGTGGTGCGTATTCTAAGCCTGCACAACCACAGAAGCAGAGGGAAGCCAGTGCCTTCACTAGAAAAGACCACTGCATCACTCCATGAATATTCAAATCCTCTTGCTTGAACAGGCTGGCAATATCAGGTCATCTGACTTCTAGGTCACCAACCTAAGTGCGTGCCACTGCGCACTGTAGACATTTGAGATGTTGTTCATTACCTCAGTTTCATTACACTGCTTCTCAAGAACATGCAGGCACTCTGTATATTATCCATAGACAAGCATTTCCCCCATCAAATTCATTTAATTGTTAATATAATATGTGAATGCCAGGGAGAATAAGAACACCCTCCATCCTAGCAGCAGGGTCCCTTAGCTTTCCTAGGCAGGGCTGGGTGAGACGTTGCCTTCTCTACAGGAGAGCCAGCTACATCTGCAGCAGCTGCTGTAACAGCAGCTATCACTGAGGTCGGCTACAATTCCTGGAGAGACTGCGATTTGAATCACTGAATAGATGAAGCTGTTCTTACAAGAATCTAAAGCTGCAGTTTTGCAATAGTTTTCTTGAAACCAGTTTTACAGCTAGGGACCACAATGGCAAACTAAAAGGGGGGGGGTGGAGGGGTGGGGGGGAAGCAGCAAACAGGAGTCTCTTGCCCAAAGCATTGAGAAGAGAAAAAAAAGTGGTGTTGCCTATTCTGTGAAATGACAGAAGTGCAGCAGTGACGTCCCTGCAGGAAGCACTAAGTGAGCTTTTGGACTTCACAGTTTTTCTAATGAAAAATCTTCAACGTTTTCCACAGCTTCAAAACCTGTAAAGAACTGCAGCTCCGTTGTTCTGGGGGGTTGGGTGTTTTTGAACAACAAACAACAACCCCCCCCGCACTGACACTAACTATCTCAGCAGAACTATCCCACATTGTATAGCCTAGGGGGTGAAAGGAAATAGATGCAAGTCAGCAAGAGGAATTGAATAACAATGGTAGCTATGAAGAGAATAGTAAAAACTCATTACTTGGCAGCTGCAAGACAGACTGTCAATCAAAAACTAATAATAAAGAGAGAGAGGGGGGAGAAGAGAGAAAGAGAAGCCAGACAGAACTCCCAGATATTTCACATTGATTTTACCCCTCCCACAATAGATCTTTATAGCCCTACTTGCCTACCTAACCAGCAGCCCTCTAAGCTTACTTTATGTGCAATTCCATTTATTAAAGTCCCCCAACAACCTAGAAAGATAACTATAATTGTGACTTTGCTATCAGGAAAATCTCTGCTTCATTACCTTGGAGAAGAAGTTGATACTGTAGGTTATTGTGCGCATAGTAACAGGGTGACCTCGAATAAAGAATCCTCCAAAATAGATCTTCTCTAAGTTATGGAGTTTGGCATAGAGGCAGGCGAGCTGACCGATGTCATTGCTGATCATATGTAGTAAACTTTTTGCCATATCTTCTTTGGAAAATTCTTAAAGGAAGGAAAGAGGAAACCAATTGAAACACAGATGAAGAACCCTCAGGTAGACTGTGCTTCTCTAAGAGACAGCCTACAGCTGGAGGAAAAACCTCCAGGGTGACCAGTCTCTATGTGTATGGAAAGGTGTTCACGTCCCCAGAACATCTCTTATTAAAAAGCACTTCAAACAACAAGGAGTTTATTTGACTGAAGATATGATGTAAAAGACTCTAAGCCTCTGCTAAACATTGCTTGAAAGAAACCTGCTTGAAAGGTCATCAGCAATGGCAAGAACTCTATTTCTTCTCTCTCGGAACCACACATGATGGTTCATCCATCCAGCTTGACCTGAGATGCACTGCAGCAAATAACAGTGCAAATAAAACTGCAAACAACAGTAAATCACTGCCATGGGTCCTTTTCTGGACCAAGAAAGCCACATGTATTTCCCACAGGAATGAATTCACAGTAGGCTAACTAGAGAACTATTTTCTTGCTTGCCTAAAATTATGCAATCCCAAACTGAAATGTGAATGCCTGCATTATATGATATTTTTAGCAAATAAAATATTGTGCAGGCAAAATACATGTAGGGAAGATGCTGAAAAGGAGTGGTGGTTATTTTCCAGCTGTACTTGTTAGATCATTATGAACAGCAGATTCCCAAGGGCCAGAGGAGATGGTGGCATTTCTTCTCCTTATTAGTTCTGAACGATGACTCCAAGTAACTGCGCAACTCAAGCAGTGCTCCAAGTCCCCTCTCAGCCCAGTATGGGGAAGTGGCTAAGGCAAGGTATGTTTATGCTGATGAAGCTGGCAACTGTTTTTCCATCCATTTAAGTGTTGAACCTAGCACAAGCAGCAAATTCAGGATATATAAAGTAATAAATCTATACCAAATCTTGGGCAGTTCTTTTATACACTGATACCTTTATCAGCTGTAGTAGATTTCCCAAAGCTGCTAGCAATCAGATTTCCACTTAGGCCCAGGGTCTGGTAGGCTCCTCCATATACATCTTTCACCAGCATGTCTACATTTGTGTGCTGTCCCTTGGAAGCAAGCTGCAGCAATTCATCAAATTTCTGAGGATGAAAGGTAGAGTTACTCCAGCTTTCCTGGACAGACAGAGAACCTTGCCCATAAACCCAGAGTTTTGCAGCATCTTTACTGACCAAAACTGGGGGTTTGGCCTTGTCTTAAAATCAGTCTGGCAGCAAAAGATGCCTTATTTCTAATAATAATTAAGTCCATATCTTATCAGACAGACTGGTCTTAAGTGAAGGGCCTTTAAGGATGAAAAGCGTAACTGTCCTCTTCTACAGAATCAGGATGCATTAAGAGCACACATTATCATGTTCTAAAATTAATTTTTAAAAGCACCAAACAAATTATTGCAAGTATGGGTCTTCCCTTTGACATTTTCTTACTTGATGCATATGTAACTTTAGCTTTCTGTACACTGCTGACATTTAGGAACACCTATTTAAACCACATGGATCTTTGAGACAGGAAAAAGCAGCACGATTTAACAGCTGAGTCAGGCAGAACAGTACTAAACCAGGCCTTATTCTGGCAGATCACCAAACTGGGATTGAAGTGATGAACCCCTGAAACCATACTGTGAAACTGAGAGCCAGAATTCCTCCTCCCTGTTCCCAGATATTTTGCAGTAATTGGGGGCTCTCTGCTTTTCTTCTGCAGATCATGTGGAAGGAACTAGGTGGGAATTTCATGTTGAACAAGAGCACAGAAAATTGACAGGCCACTTTGAGGAGGCTATTCTCTGCACTACAAACAGTGTTCATCCTTACAGACAAGCCCAAGCAGGATAATTATTTTGCCACTAATGATCATCTTATCATTTTTGGCCCTACATTCTACTAGTACCTTTTTGCATTTAAAGGTTCCTTTGAAAATATGAACGTAAGTCAAGGACTCAGCCTTGTTACCTTGCATTGTGGGACCACAAGCACCTATGGAGAGTACTGCAACTGTCCTGAGCATTGCAGAGCTGCCTGCTCTGTTTCTGCACCAGGGCAGGAAATCTTCAAATACAAAGTGAACCAGGCCAAGAGACAGACATACCTTTTTTCAATTTTTAGTAGTCCAATGTTAGATTTCTGGTTTCCCACAGAAACCTAATTTAAAATCATTATTTCTCCCTATTCAGAGTTTGTCATTCCAACATTTCCAGCTTACTCTTAGCATCTCAGTTAATCCCACACCCCTTAAAACTGACCCTTTGATACCTTTGTTTTTGTAAGCAGTGCTCCAAGACCCCAGAAGGTTCCACCTCCAATTGAGCTCCCTCCAATCCATTCAAATTTGTCTTCTGTTTCTACCTGTCAATACAAGGAGGCAGATTTTCTAGAAAGTTCTATGTTAACTATAAACACAGTTACATATGAGAACACAAACCAAACCAATGTTAAAAATCGCTTTGATCTGACAGCCTCTGTCCTCATCAGTTAATAGAACAACTTCTTTAAACACCACATTACACGTGATTAAAAAGAAACTATGGGAGTGAGTGAAAAAGCATTAATAGCTCTGTAAGAAAGGGAAATTGAGAAATTTTCTTTCTAAACATTATTAGAAACAACTAATGCTCTAAAAAAGCAAGATGCTTCAGATCGCCTTGATCAAATTCTACAATAAATCATTTTAGCAACTACTCACCTTCACTATAGACACCCCAGAGCCAATATTCACCAGTAAATAAGGAAAAATGTTTGGGTCATTCGTCTGAAATCGGAATTCTGTATCTGAATCTTTCTGGTATGCAAACACTTCATGGGGTATGTTCCTTAGCACAAAGTTGCATCCTTTAATTAGACAGGTCATTACATCTTCTTTATCTACTCTGAGGGGAAAGGGAAGAAAAAAACCCTTACAGAAGTGTCACAGCCCTACTGACAAGGAAGTTTGCTTTTAGAACAATAGTTTTTAAAGGCTTTACCCGCACTGCATGGCAAGTCCAGCTCTCTTAAAACATGCAACCTACTTCTGCATGTGTTCTGATGTTCATCCTCTACACCAGTACACAGGGGCCAAAGTTTGACTGGAGTTACACGGTAACTTTAATTAATCATGCTGTCATTAAAAATAATTCTGCTCCCTTGTTTGCCTGTTTACACCGCCTCTTTAGTGCCCTGGTGCTAGCAGAAGCCTATGTGCACCCCTGCAACAAGGTAGGTCAGGAAACTAATCTGGAAAGTAGCCTAACAAAACAATTTCCTAGCATGGAATACTTTTCTATCACTCTTCCTCTTCCTTCTCAATAGAGGAAAAAACACTCAGCACTTGTCTGTGACAGACTGAAGTGACTGTGAGGGGCCTACTTTTGGGACTGCTAAACACAGAAAAAAAGGACTTCTTACAAGAATAATAGGATTCACAACAGTATATATCCTGAATATGGAGCTTGGGAATATGATACATAATTTCGATAAGGTGAATGATGTGGTTAAGTCAGCTAACACTGCCTTCTGTAAACTTCTATATTGTTACTGTTATTGTAAACTTCTGTATTGTTACTGATTTATGGTAAATTTCTCACATGAAATATGGCAAGATTTGTTGAGAACACAAACCAAGCACAGATATACATGTCAACTAACACAGAATGTTTGTCAGGATGGAGAAGGTGCTGCTTTTTGGGCCTGTGGACCAATTAAGTTATGTCACGATCAAGTAAAAACCAAAGAAACAAAGACCAGATGCACCATATGAGAAGTGGGAACTGCCTCCTTGATTTGATCACCTGATACCTAGCACCAGCCAGTAAAGTACTGATATAGGCTGGTTTGAAAAAGAGTTAACAGAATCCTGCCTATCAGGAGAAGAAAGTACTTTGGAAAAGTAGTATAAAAGAAGATGACCACAGTGCCTTGTGGAATTGCAGTAGGAAAGGAGCCTTGGAGTTCTCAGCAGTAACATCAGGTACTGTTTAATACTGGTCTAAATTATAATGATATTTTTATCTGTACCCACAGTATCTTTTCAGCTTGTGGTGTTCGATAAAGATGTGTGAACTGTAACTTTATGAGGCTGTAAATTCATGTGACTGTCCTTTAGTCTCCTGCAAGTCTATGCTTCTGCATGAAGTTTATATAGGAGCTATGTGGTTATGTTGTTGTATCATATTAGTTACTTCTGAGCATGCACAGAAAAATGCTAGAGGCTTTTGGAACTCTTGAGAGCTTAGGCAATTACAGAGATTAGGTTTGCTAATAATATTTTGGTTTGTAGCAATAGTTGTCAAGTGGATTTCATCCTTAAAATTTAAGTAGGAGGTCTGACACACTTGAACACAGTAATGGATCAAGGATTCCCAGTGAAAACTGTTGTTACTAATGAAATTACTAACTACTTGATTTCCAGTATTACTCTGTTTTATATACCATTGTGAGTTTTGTGCATTTGGATCTCTACTCCATTGGAGTCTAACAGTACATCCCAAGCATGCTCCTGAGAGTCAGGATACTATCACTGAAGTGCTGCTAAAGTTGAGAGGTGAAAACTAAAAACTGTTATCAGAATTTATTAATTTAACTTAAAAATGGATCCTTTCTAGAAAAAAAAGCTGTGATAAACCCTGCATTCTTGGTTTTACTTTCTCCTGAACCCTGTGCTCCTGCCTTCTGGCTCTATGCCTGCACCTCTGCTATGTCAGCTCATGATAGAGTTATCTTGTGGTGTGGGTGGCTTCTGAGGGTGGATACCCGGGCATAGTGGCAAGTTAGCCTACTACAAACTCAAAGAAATTATACACTCCTAGAACTAAGTTTAAATAATTCCACTTACTTCAACCCCAATTTCTTCTCAATAAGATCTTTGAATTTATAGGCACCACCACCTGTAGCTTTGATGACTTTTGTCTCTGTATTGACAAGATGGTCTTTGATGAAATCTAGGCAAGTTTCAATGTAAGTGTTTTCAAATTTAATGAAGTGAAGTCGAGCTGTAATTTCCTCCTGAACAGTTATTTCATACAAAGGTTCATTTTCTATGTCCTTTAAGAAAGAAAAGAGTTTATTACAGATCATTCAGAAGCCTTCCTTGAGAAACAAGGTTATGCTGAACTACTGAACATAAATTTCTGTGCTTACTTTGTCTTGAAACTGTTAATGCTATTAAAAACATGACACCCCAAGCTGTTTCAACAGGTATTAATTCTCCTTAAGCTGAATAACAGACATTACAAAAGACTATCCTTAAACCATAAGAAAGTTCTAGATAAAGCTTCATACAGAACAAGTTACTAGATGAGTTTCAGATGAAACTTGTATTCTACTGTGAGAAGCCAGTCCAGTACTTCACTTGCATGATTCAACCCCATGCAACTGACGAATGATACAGTTCTCACCTTTCCAGAATGATCAAAGGATCTCACTCTAGCCACTTTGTGCTGCACAGTTGAATAATAAGCCAATTTGGTTAATGAGCCACCTGTCAATAAGAAGATGACAAGTTATGGTTAATGTCTCACCTCAGAGCAAACGACATAATTTATGTGTATTTGCTTTATCTAAGGGTTCCTGGTTTTTAAGATATCATCAGCTAAAGCCAGATATAATTAAGCTAAATGCAAAATGCAGTGAGCCAAAGAACCCTGGTCTAGAAACTGATCTGGCATGGTTAACTCTCAATGCACTTCCTGTGTTGGAGAAAAGCCCTTAATTTTAACTCTACATTAAGAATGCCCTGGGCTGCAGACCATAAGTACCCTTATCTGTACAGTCAGTTCTAACTTGGCAACCTTGCTCCTGGAACAGGAGCACAAGGCAGTCAGGTGGTCCATATCTCTTGTTGTTACAGGCCTAATGTGTAGTTGAATTTAAGTCTGTGTGCATTACTTGTCTCTTGCCAAGTCTTTGGCATGTTACCCCTTTCAGCAAGTTTACCACACATCTTGTAGAACGTGCTTTGTACAAGACAGGGAGTAATTATGACCAACCACCAGGTTAAAATTGAAGTCCCACCAGTAAATAACAACATAACATGATGAGTAAATTCAGTGGCTCAATGCTCTGCCTTATAAACAAGCGTCATCAAGAAATGCAGCATGGGCATGTTAACAATCAGAATGTGCTTACAGCTTTGCCTGTAACAGTGCTCTCAGCTCTTACACAGTGCTCAAATAAACACAAGTTTTTGCATTCTGGAGGCTTTCTCCAGCAAAATTTAAGTGAAGTCAACTTAGTGATCACTGACAGACACTTAAGAGTATCAAAAGCAGCAAAGCTTTCCTGACCTCAGATCTTACATCAGCGTACTAGCCAATGCTTTAAAGTTTCTGGTTAACAAAATCTAAACTCTGTTCTAGCTCATTGCTTGAAGGTGAGGGTCTTCTTAGCTTGGTTTTTAAGAAAACTGAATTTAGCAGCTGTGTCCTATGAGGAAAAAACTTCCTTCCAAACCTCTAAAGGAATTGTGGAGCTTGTGCTGGAATATCCCACTGTACCACACTGAGAATGACGCATGTCCAGCAGTAATTTATCACCAGGTAAACGGTATGGAAAGCACAGCTTTACACTTCCTCCCCTTTCTCCCCCTTTTTGAACATTTAAATCCCTTTGCAACACCAGCTGAGAGACATAACTAGGCTTTGTAACTAATCCCACAACTCTAATTCCACTCTGACCCCCAGAAAGGACAAAATCCAGCTGTTATTTTATCAGCATGAAACAAGTATCTTCTAAAGGAGCTGGTGGCCTTGTGATATAAGATTGTATTATCGTGCATATATTATTCCCACTATACAGTAAGTCTCCACCACCCAGAGCAACGTTAATCAGACGACTAATGGAGGCTGGCAGCAGTACCAGCGTACCGTGGCTGAAAACCACTTGCCTGGTTTTCCTAGTAAATAGTTCCACTAACCTAATTAGTATAAAATGGAAGCAAAAGGTGTGAATCTGACCTGTCTTTGCCGCTCTCCACAGAATGAATGCTAATCCCTACTCCTTAACAGGCTTAGCTCAGGGTGCCCAGGCCAGCCCCCACCACAGCCCAGCTCCTTGCTGCGCTGCTCAGGTGTCACTCGGATGTCCAGCTGTCCCTTGGTGCAGGTTGTTGTACACCAGTAATACTGTGTTCTCCGGTTGTGCACAGGACATGGGGTGTTTCAAGGGGTAACTGAGGGCGCAAGTACAGACAACGCCTGTTACAGTCCCAACCTGCTCCCCTCCTGCTTTGCCAGCTCCTTCTTCAAGGTGTGTTTCGGGAGCACGGAGGAACGGCTGACGGGCCTTGCTCGCCGCGGCCAGCTACCAGGGTCGGCCGAGGGGGGCTGCACCGGGCCGCCGGCTCTAGGCCCCGTTACCCTTCTGACAGGGCAGTACGCTGTCCCGTCAGGGAGGCCGCCCCGGCCCGCCGGCGCTGCCTCTCCCCGGGGCCGCCAAGGACAGCCCCGGCTGCCCCTACCCCGAAGCCGGCTGGCATGCTGGGCCTTGTAGTGCCGCTCCGCGCCTCCGCCGTACCGCCACTGCCCGCCGGGACTCCCGGTCCCGTCGTGCCCCGCGACCCCCGCTCCCCGCGCTGCCCACCGGTAGCTGTAGTTCACTCGCCGCTACCAGCACCGGCCCGTCCGCCTCAGGGGACTCCATCTCCCAGCCTGCCCCACGCCCGCGGGCCGCCCGGCCCAGTGAGTCCCCTCAGCGGGCGACAGCCGCCGCTCGTTCCTCGACCATCGCCTCCCCCCCCTCCGTCGTTCCCCGCCACTCCCGGCCCGGTTACCGATGTCTATGGCAAAGCGCTTGGCGTTCTCCAGGTTGCGGAAGATTTCGTCTGGCGGGAGGGTGATGCTCTTGTCCAAGCTGCCGTGACCGCCGCTACCTCGCCCGCCCCGCTCCGCCATTTTGAACACGACCCACTCCTCGCCCGGCCTCATCTGTATGCAAATATATGCGCATATATTTGCATGATAACGAGTCCGCCGCATAGATTATGCGGATGAGGCGCTAGCAGGCGGGCGCCTGCGGGGAGCGCGCCGAGGCCCCGCCCTCTCCCCCGTACGCGGTTAGGCCCGGCCCACCGGCGCGAGGGTTTACCACAGCGATGAGCGACGAGAGCCTGGGACGTGGAGGGAGCGGGGCCGGAGCCGGAGCCGGGATCGGGATGTTCCCAAGGGAAACGAGGATCCAGAGGGGCGGCAGGAGAATACCTGCACCGCCGTCGGCCCGTGGACACCAAGCGTCCGGTGCTTGGACAGTGTCATACTCTACCGGACAGCTCAGGGCCTGTGAGACCCGGTGAGGCCTCCTCATACCCCTGCACAGCGAGGCCCGAGCCGCGCTGGCTCCTGCCTGCAGAGCAGCCGTACGTGTCTTTCCGACAGGAAAACCCGTAGAGTTGAATTCCCCTGCGCTTCAGGGTGTTTGTGGCTTGGTGCATGCCACAGGAACATGAAATGTAGCATAGCACAACGCGAGGGACGTGGAGCTGTTGGAGCGAGGCCAGAGGAGGCCCCGGAGCTGCTGCGAGGGCTGGAGCAGCTCTGCTCCGGAGCCAGGCTGAGAGAACAGGGCAGGGTCAGCCTGGAGAAGAGACGACTTAGACCTTAGAACAGCTCCGGTGCCTAAAGGGGCTGCAGGAAACCTGGAGAGGTACTTTTTGTATGTCTAGGGACAGGACAAGGGGAATAGCTTTAAACGTAAACAGGGGAGACTGAGCTGAGCTCTTAGGCAGAAGCTCTTCCCTGTGAGAGTGCTGAGGCACTGGCACAGGATGCTCAGAGAAGCTGTGGCTGCCCCATCCCTGGGAGTGTTCAAGGCCAGGTTGCACACAGGGGCTTGGAGCAAGCTGCTCCAGTGGAAGGGGTCCCTGCCCGTGGCAGGGGTTGGAGCTGGGTGGGTTTTAAGGTCCCTTCCAACCCAAACCAGTCTGGGATTCCATGGTTAAGTGCCTCAGTAAACTGTTAATCAAACTTCCTAGGTTTGGGAATCGGCATCAGTTCTGAGCTCACCCTCGCGGTGACCCCTGCTGGCAAGTCCCTTGGCTCTGAATTTCCAAGTAACTTGTTGCTAAGGCACGCCTCGGCTTTGTCTCACATCGGGACAGGGAAGTTTTGGTAGTGCTTTGAAAAGCAGCATTGCAGGGGTTCCGAATGGGCACGAAACTGATGAAGCAATGAAATACCAACTATTACTGAAATCTTCGTCTCGTGCCCTTTAGCCCAGGGACATCAGCTATGTGAACAACTCAAAGAATAACTTGCTGGATTTGCTATTAGAGTTTTATTTATTTTTGTACTGGTAAAAGTTTCTGCAGCTTCTGAAATCCAAGGTAATTCCTGGCACAGGTTATATACACTTGGTGCAGCTCACACATAACATGTCACAGCATCCTCCAAGGATAGGAATGATTCACATTCTCCACTAGGAGGAGGGTACCACAGAGTAAATACAATTTGTACACCTGCCTTTCATGAAAGACTTTGATAAATATATCTTGTAAACTCGACAACACAGCCGTAACCTTCTTTCCTACAAGGATATAAAACTGAGCTTTTGCCTTTATAAAAAGCGCACGTATCCTGCACCTCACCAGCAGTACTCTGTGAGCAAGACATCCTGAGGAATTTCCTCTACATAGTTTGAGTTATGGTTTAACCATTTCCAGAGCATGCTCAGTACAGTCTACAAATATTGTAGAGCCCATTTTGGCCCCCATAGGGAAACCGGGTTTTTCAAAGGTGTCCAGTTAGACCTGCTGCTCTGCTTGAGCTACCTTGCGTCCCCACAGCCAGGAAGTGCAGTAGCCTGGAATGTGGAAGTCTCCAGTGAGGCAGGTCAGAGGAAGAGGCTCCTCCTGAACAGACACTTTTGAAAAAAGTAGCCTGAACATCTTAGAAGTTACTGCGTTCTCAACAGATCTACACATACAACCTCGCTAAGGTTAAGAATAGTCAGTGCTCCTCTCTGAACAACTCCTCTGTCATCCTCGCAGGAGGATTACAGCTCACATTCTTTTAGAATAACTTTCTGCCCACATGGTGGGATCATTTCTGTCCTTCTGGAAGAAGGGAAGCAAATATCCAAGCATAGTAATGCTCTGTTAAAGGGAAGCATTTTTCCTACCCATGAGAGGAGTGGGAGGACTTGTACAGCAAGTCACGATCTCCTCTGGCATATGAGCAAGTGTCCAGGAAGCACATAAAGCTAGTCTTGGTCTAGCAAGGCCTCCTGAGGCTGCAGGGGGGGTTTCAGTGCTGCTTGGTTTGCAGGCGGCTAGTGGGTTGAGACAGGTGCAGAAGCAGCACCAGAGTCCTTAGGCACCATTTGTGACCTCTGGAAATAGCAGATCAGCTTCAGCCAGGTTTTGGTGTTTGCTGAATGGAGATTCAGGAATTGCAGAGCTCCTCCTCAGGTACCAGGCATCTGCTTCACAAATATCCTGCTGTAGGCTTTTGGCAGGTGTTGCAAAAGCTGAAAGGGCAGAGGAGGAGAGAATTGTTACACAGGGAGACTTAGGCTGGAGTTTTGTCTAAATGTAAGGACAGCAAGTATGATTGTGGGATGTACTTACCTTGGCTCTATTTCTGTAGCTGACAGCCATCTCCAGGTTGTTGGCTTCTCCAGCTTGGAGTTGGGCTGGTATCTCTGAAACTCCTTCCCCAGGAGCAATTTCAGCTGCTTGATGCTGCTGTTATTCTGATCACGACACAGTTTCTATGCAATGGGTTTCCTGAGCTGTAAGATAAAATGGGAAGAGAACAGTTAGCAGTGAGCCTTTCCCTTCCCATCTCTATATAACCACTGCCTTAGGAGTTTGGATCTTCTCAGCTCTTTGCCCTTGTGGTCACAGACAGCAGATACTTACTCTGTTCTTCTCTTTGGGTGTCAAGATTTCCAGGCACTGGGTGCTGTTATCCCAAATGCTGGTTTCAGCTTGGAGCTTGCTGCTTAGCGAGTGGAGAAGGGAGAGGGAGTTGCTCTATTTATACGCAGCAGCTGCATACAAATGTATGGGTCCTAAGCGACTTTGAGTTTCCCACAGTTGATAGCCAATCCATGTGTGCCCCAGGACAATAGGGAAAGCATCTATTACAGCATGGCAAATTGACTGTGAATTGCCTGGGGATAATACCCTGTTCCCAAAGGAGCAGGTGGACTGGGGAGTGGGTAACACAATGGGGCTCAGCACTGCAGCACTGGGGTAGGGACGTGGGAAAGCGTTCGCCCACATTATAATCAAACTTCTGCCTGGTGCTGGGAACGTCAACATCTCAATGTGCTGCCTTTTCCCAGGCTGTGGTGAAATTAGGCATAGGAGACTGATCCTAGGAAAAGATAATGCTCTCTGCCCATGACCAAAAGAGAGGTTGAAAAGGAAAAAAAAATGTAGAATTAGAGGGACTAAACCCTTTCAATGACATTAAACCGTGCTTAGATGAATACAGTACCAGATAATTTTTGGGCAGCTAGAGGCTAAAATCAAGGGAAGAACCCTTAAAACAATTCGTGCTAAGCAGTTAGCTTGAGATATTTCCCTCTCCATTGTTTAAATACCTTAAGTCCCTCTATAAGTTATAATCAGAGCTCTTCCCTACTTTTGTTTGGGTAATCTCTGCTTTCTTACAGCAGTCCATGGCATGTAATGATTATGATGCTTTTCCCAAACACATCCTATTTAATTTCATGCCACTTTGTAAACGCCTTGCTGTTCCCTTGGTCCCAAATCTCTGTGTAAAGCACCTAAACGTATTTTCCCTTTACAGACAACTGAGATACAGGGGAAGTCAATTCTTGCCTTTGCTTTTGTTATCCACTTGCCAGAATGTAAGTACAGGTCCTAGGATATTCTGTGACTGTTCAGTCTTAGGTTTTCTCAGTGTATGTGCCATGAACATGGGTAATGACCTGGAAAGGACCAGATAGGATCCAAGATTAAAGCAACCTCTCTGAGATATCCCAATCCAAAGCTAGTCACATTTAAGATCTGTCATTCAGGCACGTGAAGCCTTGTATTGACAGATTCCTAACTGTGCTATATGGTACGTCCGCTTCAGCTCTAGGTGGAGCTTTAGAGGTTTAAGGGGAATCATGCATGGGCATAATTTTATTTTCCTGAAAATCTGTGTCTTTGAGTGCACAGACAGCAATGTGTTCCAGCACACACAAGGTTATTGCATAAAAGGATGTGATCCTGCAAAGCGTGATCCTGTAACTAGTTGTTAACCTGAAGCTTACAAAGCCCCTTTTAACTTCCAGGATTCTCATGGTGGTGCTTCTCATAGGTCAGCCATTCTCCCCTCCTCCCTTCCCAGCCCAAAGATGTTTTACGTTTCGATGAAGCATGTAGGGATCCATCTAAACAATTTTAATTGTAGTAATTTTAATTGTTAAGGGTTGTTCAAAAACCTATAATTGAACAGGGAGTATGAGTCCTACTCAGAATCAGTTTCCTGAGTTACTTTGTCAGCTCATTATCAGCAGTGTTACTTACAGCCCTGGCTGCATGTACTTGTGCTGTTATTGGAGCATGAAGCCAAGCACAGGGTTTTGTGGATCTCTCCCTGGGGTCACGCTGGATGGAATGGACAGCAGGTCCTGCCACGCACTGTATGGGAAGGAGTACATTAGCAGCAGCAGTGGGCACAGTGGGATGGGAGGGAAGCTTTGACCCAATTTTCAGCCCTGGAAATATGAAATGAGTGGTTTTAAATAATGCCATCCTATCCCCAGCACAATGCCCTTGGAGTCCAAAGGGCTAAACCAGCTCCCACTGATTAAAGCATTATCCCTTCCTTTAAGTGCTGGGCAGATGGTGCAGCAGGCGCCAGCTTTCTTCTCAGGACCCACAGAGGCACACTTCTTTTGTTGACAGTTTAACACTGTGAATGGGGCAATGTGGGAAATCCTCAGAACTGTGGCCTCGCGCCATCTGATGTGAATGGTGAACCAGGCAGCCAGCACAAATCCCACAGCCCTCTGCGCTCACCAACTCCCAGCTTCTCTCCCCCTCTCTGTCAGCTAGCAAATCCTCAGGTCCCCCTGCGCCTGCTTCACCTCCCTCTGTTAGAATGTCAGTGGAGAAAAGAGGAAGAAATATTTCCCTCTCCTTCCCTGTTTGGTTTGATTATTAAGGCCTGAACACTTAACAGCAATTATATTTTCCAGTTATATCAGGATAATAAATTGTCTAGACTTAGGCTGTCCCTAGAGTATATTCCTTACGGAACTGAGCACGATGTGCACTTTCTGCAAGGATTTCAGTAAGGGAAAAGGTCCTGTGCTGTAGGTAGTTCAGTTGCTCTTTGTTAAAAGTCTGTAACTAGTTTGCTCAATTTGGGCTTCTTTAGAAAAGCGGCTATTAGCACAATTATCTGTCCTGCTGAGCCACATTGGTGATCCAAATCCTTGTCATTGTGCATCATCTCCATGGGAGGAATTTGTGCATCTCTGGCTGTCACTGCAGAGCTGGACTGAAATGAAAGACTGATTGTTGAGGCTCAGAAGCAAGAGGTTTCCTGGTTAAAAGAAACAAATTCCCAAAATTGCCAAACATGTGGTGTTGACTAAATGATGGGACACAATAATTTCCTTCTTTGGAGGATGGTGGGAAATCTGGCCCCACTCCTGGGAGATGACATCTCTGCTGTAGACAAAGAGGCTTACTTTCTTAGTGGCCTTGTTTCTCTGTAAATTACATCACTCATGAGCTGCCTTATGAAGATGCAGTCTTCAAAATCACACATGAAAACAGGGATGTGTCTCCACTCTCACTAGCTGTGGATACTGAGGAGAGGGGAAACAGGAATCTGCAAACAGTTGTCAGTGGTTGTACTTGCAGACTTACTGTCAGGCAGGAGTCCTGGCTTTTCCTGAGGATTAGTTGTCTCCCAACTGCAGATGCTCACCATTTGACGCCACGCTACGGTGTGCAAGCTGTGCACCATAGCTTGCTTTAAGTTGAGAGACAACCACAAAGGATCCAGGAAAGGTAACAAACCAACCAACCCATGCCAAGACTATCATTACTAGGCTTGTATTCATTACAGTCCGTAAATTGGAATAGGTGGAAGGCTGCATCGGGAATGGGTACTGGACCATGGAGCTTTCTGCTCCTGGTTTGTAGGTGATAATCTCAGTTCAGGGACAAGCTTACTCCACACACTGTTTTCACAGAAGGTGCTCCTATTTGTAATACCAATTGACAGCTTCCTTAACCCATCTAATACTTAGCTTTCCATTGGGGAGCCCAGCATGTTGCAATGTAGCAACAGGTCTTGGGGAAGGTGGGCTAACAGAAGAGAGCACAGAAACCCCCGGTTTCATTGTCTATGTTATGCAGATTTAAGAAGCAATGCTCCTGTACATCTATGGCTATACTTACAGCATACAACATGATGGCTTAAAGCATTTTATATCACTTTTAGAGCATTTTTATGTGAGACCAATTCCTACATTCCTGTCAGCCTAACGCAAATGCTGTCGATGGTGTTTTTAAAGGAGTAATTATGATTTTTATTTTTCTGTGTGCCTTCCTTAAATGGTTTAAAATCTTTCTGACAACCCCTCTCAAGACACATATCTAGTGTCAAAGAGCGTAACATTCCCAAGTTTTAAAAGGGCTCTGGCATAATACTGATCGATCAATGTGCTCCTTGGGAAAATAGCTCTCCAGATGGTCTATCGGGACAGGAATTGCTGGTCATCACAATGCAGAGCCAAAGAGCGTCACTAATGTGGGCTGTTGTGAGGCACGCTTCCTTTGTGGTCCCTTTGAATGTCATAAATAGGGAAGAAAGTGTGGGAAACTTTGAGAAACTCAGGCCCACACTCTGAGGTTAATAGGGGCTTTGTCAGGAGAGTATTCCTGGGCTGTGGGATCAGCATAATAAACAACATCTTCCCTAAGGGTGGGAATGTGTTGGAGCAGGGGAGAGTCACCCCAGGGGACAGAGGAGCAATAAGAAGCTTTGCTTTCCATTATTATAAGTGATAATAATTAATAAATTGTAAACATAACCTTTGCTATGCTGGGACTGGAGAAACCAGAGGTCTGGCTTTTAGCATTCAGGTAATTGCTACATTAAAGCCCAGAGGGCAAGTCTTTGGCTGGCAAACCCCAGAAGCGGTGCAATTGCATTAGCTACACATCCCTGGAGCAAGGGGAGGCTTTCTGGTGGGGTTTGGTTTCTTCCCCTCTCCCTTACACCACTCTGCAAATGGTAGGTCTGGATCTCAGGTACACTGACAGCTATGCACTGTCTGCTACACCCTGCTATAGCCAGAGCAATATAGTATAGCCTCAGTGTAAATGAGAATCGGAGCTTGTGGTTTGAGTGACAGGAGCCATGTCTCCAGATTTATGCCAACATGGGTGGCAGGAGTTCTGGGCTTAGAAGCCTGACTAATCTCCCATGAGCTTTGCACAGTTACAATTTCTACGGCATGTTCCTGTGTTAGGCTAGAACTAGAGGGACTGGGTTCACCTGCAGCAGTCGTCTCCAGTTTGTGCACCTCTTCTTTGGTTTCCTTTTCTCTTTTCCATTGATGCTGTCAGTTGTAAACAAACTGCAGGGATGCTGCCAGCTGTGACACAGCGGGGTTTACTTGGGTAGCAGCGTGTTAACTGCAGAGGATGCTCATCCATGCTTCTCCATGCCATGTGTGACTCCACTCCAGTTCCTGTGGTACATGGTCATGTTGGGGTGTGCTTTGGGGCACATCACATTCTGCCTGAGTCTGAATTCCCCCAAACTGAACTTTCTATCTGCAACTGCCTTGATTAGGCCTGGTTTAAAACACACAGCTTGAATTCTGCTGGGATTCAGAAGCTTATACTAACTGGCACAGACAAGTTGAGCACAGCAAGGTGAAGTGACTTTTGCAAGATCACTAAGCAACCACAAAACCTAAAAATATCTTCTCTGAATTATTCTGTAGTTCATTAGGAGGAACAACTTCATCTGCAGCACTAGTATCAGCCCTGATGAGTTGCAGAACTGTACCAAAACCCCAGCTTGTCTTGCATTGGCAAACAGATGAAAAGCATTCAGCCAGCTTGTGCATTCAAGGTAAAATAATAGCCAAAATGATCCATGCAACTGTGACAAGGTAGAGCAATATGTTCCTGACCCAGCTAGCTGGCTTTTTGGTTGTTTCCCTATGTGTAACAGAGGGTTTAATCACAAGTCAAGTGAGGACTGGGCAGGTACCCTGGCAGTGTCTGAATGACATTTGATCTTACCAGTTTAGCAGATCTGACTTTGCTTAGTGCTTAGTTTGGCAGCCATTTGACAAGATCAAATATTCCAGGGTTCCTTTTGTTTAAGGAAAAAAAGCATATGGTAGAAATAAAGGTTTTCCAGGGCACCTTTCCCAGGGAATCTGAGGAGAGTTGAAACCGTTGACCAGTGGAGTTTCACACTATTACTGTATCTCTGGAAGAATGAGAGGTTGGTCATATATCCAAATCAATGCATTACTGTGATTAGATAGTAGTTTTGTGAACCAATTATTTGTGCAGATTTATTCTACCTGGAAAAGAAGGAAAAATAAAAGGTAAATAGTACCTGCTTAGCAAGGAATGGGAACTCTTCCAAGGAAAAGTGAGTGAATGCTATTGGGGAAAGTGCTGTCTTTTGGAAAGGCTGTTGGTATTTAAGGTGGCTTTAAGATCCCCTTCTCACACTTCTCTTCCTCAGCTGGTGCAGGCCAAGTAAGCTGCTGTAACTCCCCACAGAAGAGGATGTGCTGAATCTGTTTTCTGAGCTGAGGTGGGGTGAAAAAATCAAGGGAGGATCATGTAAACGATGCTTGCCAGAGAGACTGTCTCTGCAACAACCTTCACAGTGTGGTGGAGTGTGGTGGCTTCTCAACTCTGAGGCACAGCCCCTATTCATGGCATGTTTTGGACCCTTAGGTGGATGTCAGAGAAAAAGAATAAAATGTTCAACAAAAAGAAGAGCATGGGGAAGTAATTTAGGAGAGAAAATGCTTTTTCAATCTGTTTTGTTATCAAATTGTGTAGACTTTTATCCATCTATGGGCATATTTCACATCAGTAAAGAAATTCTGTTCCTGCCTAATAGTATTCATGTTTCAGTACCAGAAGGTGCTAAATTTAAAGACAACAAAAACTAGTTCACAAAACCTAGTTTCACAGAAACAGGTGAGATTCCCCAGAGTTAGGTGCCAAACTCTTTGGAAGTTATTAGGAGTTTTTCATGTTGTTGCCCCCTAAATGGACAGAAAACATACGGCTGACCTCAGGTTGGCAGGCAAATGAATGGGGAGTGGGGGGAAATAAAGTGGCTGTGAAATTAGTGATTTGTTGGGGTTGAATAGGTTGCTATGAAGTATCTGGGTCTACACCTCTCAGTGTCCCACTTCGGTTTCACCTCCATTTTAATTGTTAATAACTTTTCCAGAGATTGCTTCTTGGCAGGGTCTGAAATCCTGTTCTGCCAAATAAATGTCACAAATATAAGCTATGTAGTGGAAGAAAGGGCTCAACAATATGACATGACCTGATAGCTCCCCCACTGCAGGAGGAGCTTACCTGCAACACTCAGCCCAACCATTTTAATAATTTCAAACCAAAGGACTAATGACTAAAACTGTTTTATTGTGTTGTATAGTAAAGACACCAAAGTCGAACATCACACAGGATGAATACATCACAACTTTATAAAAGCTTTTTAAGCTCTTTAGCCTGTTCAGTGAATGATTATAAAACACTTACTGCCTCCCTTCCTCCCCCTTTTCCTGAAGGTATATCACAGGTATTTCCTTTACAAAAGGCATCAATTATTCCTCAGCTGAGAGCAGCACATGCTGACATGAGGAGAATTTCCCTTAGAGCTATCTGTTACCATCATAACTCTCTGAAAGAAGATAGACTAAAAACAGCATAGGAACTGCAGAGGAATCAGCATTTCTTAATAACAGCTTTCACTCAAAAGATAAATGCTCAATACTTTCTTTATGATACAGAATACATTCTTCAAAGTGCTCCTTCTTTAGGAAGGTCAGTACATCATCTGGAGATAATGGAGCACTTGAACCAGTGACCCAGCGAATTAGTAGAAAGATTTGCACTGACAGCCTTGTCAAGCAAAAGTGTGATGGAAACTGAAGAGCTTTGGCTCTCTAAATCACCTCAGAATGTGGTTCTCTCTTTGGCTAAGAGCCACCAATAAAAGCAGCAAATTTGCTGCAAGATACACACGCAGTCCTTCACTATGAAGGGAAACTACCTAGCGACCCTCATTTCTTGTGACAGAAAAACAGTAACTGCCCCCCTCCCACCTTCGGAAAGCAATGTTTCCTACTTTAAAGAGGAACTATTCAATCATAGGTTCCTCTAGTTTTTGTAGCAAAACATAGGAATAAAGCAAAGTTCAGCAGGTCTGCCAGGGTCTCCAGATGCTTGGAGCAGCAGCCACAGTCTTCTGGGCTGGCTGCTTTCTGGCAAACAGGCAGGGTGACAGGGGTGAACTGCGCAGAGCAGGAGAGTACATGACATCTGCACCCATCTGAGCTTTGCAGAAGTGCTTGATCAGCTGCACCTGAGTTTCCTTCTTGGGTTCATAGTAGGACAGAAAATGCATAGCTTCCTTGAGGCACCGCACATATCCACTGTTGAAGTCCTGCTCCAGGTTCTTGTGTATGAATGCTAGAAAAGGAAGAAAGAAGCAAATGCAAAGGGTTAAGATTACTACCAAAACATGGGACAGTGGTGATTTTTTACCACAGCCCCTGCTTGCTTCAGGGGCAAGAGCTATACAGGAGGGGTGTGCAAGATGTGCTCTGCACTCACCATGGTCCTGCAGCTGGCTCTGCTGCTTCAGGTAGCTAACAGCCACTTCCAGGATGTCGGCTTTCTCCAGCTTGGAGTTGGGCTGGTGTCTCTGGAACTCCTTCTCCAGCAGCAGTTTCAGCTGCTCAATGCTGCTGTTAATCCGGTCACGACGCATTTTCTCCACCACCGGCTTCCTCAGCTGTGACAGAGATGGAGCAGAGCGTTAGGGATTTTCTCTGACCTATTTCCCCTCACATGTGTTCAAAGACCCTTTTGATAGGAGAGCTTTGAGGTGCTGCCTGCCTGTTCCCCACTCAATTTCATTTACAAAAATCTGTGTAGTCTCCTCTGTCTCTCTTTAACCTGTTTGCCTTCCGCCAGGCCACTCTTCCCCTCTTTAGCTCACATTTTCCCATGTAGTATTTACTTGATAGAGGCAGCTCATTGCATAGAGCACAGGGCAGCCTTTCCAATCCTGTCAAGTGCTCTACTTACTTTATTCTTTTCTTTTGGCAGCAGCTTCTCCTCCATGTGGACCATAAGAGTGTTACTGGGGGCCATTCTTAGTGCTCTGAGTCCTGGCACAGATGCCCTGGTCAGGCTGCTGTGCTGAGCATTCAGGCTATGCTTTGGCAGCTATCAGCTGCCTCTATTTATACATCAGGGAGCTTCAGCAGATACGTGAGTCTCAGGATCACTGGTGTTTCCCACAGCCATGCAGCCAATCCAGGCACACAGTTGAACAATGGAGGAAGCATCTATTAGTGCATGGTACATTGATTGCAAATGCCCTGGAGAGAATAACCTTCTGCCCACGCTGACTGGTGGAGTGTGCAGCGTGGCTCTTCAGGGCTGCCCCCGGATCTGGGAAAACACTGACCCTCCAGCTGGTTGACTGGGATCAATGGCATTCCTGAGTCCCTGCATGTGCCAGTCTCATTTGCAGCGTGGAGGAGGCATGCTTTTGAGAGAAGGCGGGAAAAGAAGGAGGGAGCACTCTTAGGGTTAATATCAACAACACCAAGGACATCTCTGCTCTTTCTGGAGAGGATACCTCACAGCCAGGGTCCCAGGTGCCCTTTGCCGGAATGTGGGTGTATTTGTGTTGGCCCATACAGGTATTACACTTCTAATAGGTGAGCCAAAGTGTTACCAGTGTGAAATGATAGGCTTGTTTTGTAACACTTCTAAATGCTGTGGAGAATTGACAGTCAAGGTGGCGAGATGTTGGATAGACAGGGTGAATAAATAGGGAATAGGAAGCAAATGGAAATGATAACCTCTGTTTCTCTCTTCCTCTTAATACAGCAGGGTCTGTGAGCCCATTGCACCAGTGTTCCCGTTGCCTTCACTAAGGAAAGCACACATCTCCTAGCAGAACCGGGCCCATGCCTTGTCACCCTTGTAGCTCTTTTTTCCCCCTTTTTTACTCTCTTTCATACAGACATTTACAAGAGTGATGGTTAAAATGAGCTAAAGAAGAGCATCAGATTCAACCCAGAAGCCTTAGGCCTTGGGAAGTCAGAGGTGCATCATGAATGGGATTTAGTGCCTGAGATTTCTGGTGTGCTCTGTTCCCCTCTGACCAAGGAGCACCACGCTGCAGACACTGTCCCACTGCAGACAGGACCTGCCAAAGTTTGAGATCTCAGAGAGCAAACATGAGATCTCAGAGACCATAGCTGCCTCCCTGTGTAAACTTGTCTGGAAAACAAGGATAGTGCTGCATGCTTGCATTTACATTAAAATGTCAATGAAAATTAAGCAAACATTATTTCTTTTGTGGTAAAGGCAAGAAAAAGAATGACATTTTGAGTGGACATTTTAAATAAGTTCTTATTTTGTCTTATGAGACAAATCCTGCCTGGATACAGCCCTTGAGGCAGCACCAAAAATAGCTCAGACCCTACCTGAGAAGAGCTGTGCTGCATCCTGCCATCCAAGGGTCTAGCCTGTTGTGCCCAAGGCACATGTGTGCTTATCTTTTCCCAGTGCACTACTTGTGCACAGGAGCGTGGCTGGGAATCTTGGAATGGAAATGGTGGAGGGAAGTGTGCAGTGAGGTAAGAAAGCCAAAGACAATTTCTTACTTGGAAATCCTGAAGTGAAGCCTGAGTTTAATGGGCAGTTGACAGGAAGGAGGGAGGTGTCTCTGAACCAGGCAGCATTGTGGTTTTCATTGTATGGGCCTGAATGGGCTTAGCTCTTTGTGGAGGGCAGATGTTGTCCTTGGAGCCCTTTTATTCCCTGTGTTGTGGGAAAGCCAGGAGACAAGACATCTCATGAACACTTTGAAGCAGCCAAAGGATTATGATACAAAATGAGATACAGCTCAGAGACCATGCCTTAACTTTTGCCAGCTATAATAAGGTGTAGCCCTTCCTCCTGTATTCTTTGACTAGCCTTCCTTCCAGAAGTTGGTATCCTGCATTATCCCTTTCTTTGCAAGGCAGCAATGGTGGAAGAAGCTAGGAGCTGACAGGTAGGCATGTACCAAGCTGGTTGAACAGACTCTTCAGTGTCAAAACCCATCCTTTTCCCAATTCCTGAGAAGCAGCCCTGACCTTTATTGCTGTATTATAACTGATAGCCAGATGGTCTTTTGGGAGTTGGATTCTTTCCCTTTAAATTATTCAGGCTCAAGCACCATCACTAATGTCATGAGTAGCTGCAAGGCACACTTCTATTGTCCCAACAAGAAATGTTATCAATAGGGGAAAAGTATGGGAAAGGCAGGGAAATTCAAACCCACAGAGCCTGGTGCTAATAACCCCTTTGTGGAGCCTGTGCTTCTGTCAAGGCACGATGAACTCACATGGCTCTTGCAGCGAGTGAGGCTGAAAAGCACGTTTCACTGTGCAGAAAGGGGCTTCTCAGAAGTGCAGCAAGGGGGTGCCCAGCAGGAATACCCAGCTCAGCAGCAGCACTGGCTGGCCTGGGGGATGCCGTTTGCTTCACCTTGCCTCAGTTTGCTCTGTTGGGAAATGGGAGCAGTGCTGCTAAACTCTTTCAGAGACCTTTTGGAATCAGGAGCTGAGCCTGTGTCTGTGGTGGGTGTAGGGACAGGGCTGAAGTGGTCCTCGTGGGGATACTGCTCAGCATCCATGAGAGCAAAGTGGAGAAGGGACAGCATTGGGCTGCCTTATAAACTCAGAGAGGATGGCCTCTTCTTGCTGTCCTGCAGAGGATTTTCTTTTCCCTCCATCTGCTGGGGGCCTGGCAGTGATGCTTTTTGCTTGGACACCCCTTGTCATCGCAGCTGCCTGGAGAGCAGGACCAGCAGGTCCGTCCTGTGTGCAGCCTGATCTCCAGTTGGCTTTTGTCTCTTCCTCAGGCCAGCCCATGGATTCGCCAGCTGTAGCATTGCTAAAGGGTTACTTAAGCAGGTAAAATGGAAGGCATTTTAGGACCAAGCTAGCTTTGGTCTCACTTTCACAGGTAGTGGGCTAGTGGAAGCATCCCTGAGGAAGATAGTAGCAATGAGAACACCCATCAGGTCCTAAGTGCTGACACATCTGCATGAAAATAATTAGCTTTGACTGCTTGGTGAAGCTGTTGACTCTTCATCTGGTGCCACACACCATACTGCTGCTGGGTGAGCATGTCCTGGTGTTTTAGATTCCTGAAATATAGCACCACAAATCCCAGCAGTATTACCACATCCCTTCATCATCCTCATACTCTTATGACTTGTTCTGTGGAGGTTTCTGGGTAAGGTTTGAAAAGGCAGGGTGCTGCCTGAGGTGAACCCCAAAGAGCCTCTGGCGGTTTCAATTTACAAGCAACTGCTTGCTTTGGTGTTCCAGATGCCAGCCCTTTCTCTCAGCCCACACGTGCACCATGTCCTGCTCAGGTGTTTCAGTGCTATTGCATTCTACACAATACTTCAAACAATCGCTTGGCATGGGAGGAAATTATATAAAGAAATTATCCTGCAAAACTTGCTGTTCAGGATTAGCTTCTCCCACTTGCACAAGGCAAGTAAAGCAATGGAGTGGAAGTGCAGTGCAATCTGCCCCTTTCAGGGGAAAGGGTTATGTTGTTGTTAGACTTTTGTATAAAATATTCCATTAAATGTCATTAGTGTGGCATTGTCTTGCCTCCTTTGGACAGTAGAACCCTGGCAGAAAGTGGTCTTTTATTACTGTAAAGTAAATCTTCACTGATTGAACCTTTTTAATTAGCTTTCTTTAGATCCAGAATGCTCCATGTACTCCCGTTCCCAGGTGCCCAAGTGAAGGCAAGTGGACTTTGATCATAAAGAAACATATGAGACAATTTGATCTGCATTTGTTAGAGGCCAAAGCAATTTCTATAGCTGCTTGTGTGGGTGACCCAGGAATAGGCATGCACAGTCTTCCTACAGTGAGTATTACAAATAATTAAAAATTAAGGAGAATTTATTATTTTCCTGCCCAGCTGAAATTCCCACAAGTCACCTCTCAGCATATTCAGCAGTGCACAAGAGGGATTTATTATTTCCTGGTATATTGACTCTGAAAGGTCTGGGGATTACAGCTGCTTTGCACATGAATGGCTGGAGTGTGTTGTACAAAAGGCATGGTCTGTGGGATAATGGGGTTGGATGTGGGAAAGCGCTGACCCTTGGGGAGAGCAGGCTGGTGCCTGATGGCAGGAATCAATTATGTCTCAAAGGAACACATTGCCCTGGGAGCTGGATTTGCAGGAGCCACCATGTTATGTGTTTACCACCCTCCTCCTTCAAAAACCTATATAAACCAAGCACAGAATGTATTCTCTCCTGCTTTTACCAGGGGACTCAGCTACACCGTGCTTAAAAAAGCATAATGATGCTTTTTTAACTTACTTTTTGATTATTGAGCATTTGAACATTGTTCAGGTCGATACCTTTAATTTTCTTTATAGAACCGTGAGGCTTGGATGTGAAGTCATAATGAAGGCCATAAGTATTGTGTGTCTCATGATAAAAATCACAAGACTTACCAGCTAGTGCTGCCAAGCATTTTGGCAAGGAGAAGGCATCCTGCAGAGAGAATAGCAGGTTGAGAATTGGGAGTGTGGTTCCCCAGCTCTGGCCCCAAGAGCCACTCGCTGTCATTGACAAGATGGGAATGGGGTGTTTGTGCCAGATAGGAGCGCTGAGCTTCCCTTACAGGAGCAGCAATTGATCCTATCTGCGTGGGTCAGATGTTGGAATCTCTCAGCTCTAGCTAGGGCAGCCGTGGAGAGGGGAGATAATAGTGACAGACTTGCCTGGTGTCCCCTGAGCCTCATCTGATTGTTCCCTACCTTGGACCAGTATGGCTCCTTCCTCATTTCTCAGTCACTGATTTTATTCAAGCCAAGAGTCTTGGGCCTGAAATACCCTCATAAACTCAGAGTTCATGTAATTCAGGGCACACTGCATCCTCCCCTCTTCAGAGCTCCAATCCCAAAATAACGATAACCACTGGGAGGCAGCTGATCAGAATTCGATGGTGCTGACAGACAGATGTGCACAAGGACTAAGGACAGCTGTTAAGCCTGAGGTTTGGGTAGTAACATGAACAAACAAGTTAAAACTCAGTTTACTTTCTGCAGAGATCAAGTTATTTTCTGTTGAGTAGATCATTATGTATTTCCTGACCAAGGATTTGAGTGCATCTTCTTTTTCAGCCATTTCATGGGCTTAAATTGCATTTTCAAAACCCACTGCTGAACTTATATACAAAGAACTTTGGCATCTGCTTATCTAGGTGGTGCCTGGCTGCGAGTGTGGTCCAGGCTGGTAATCCACATTCTGCCACAAGCTGGGGAGTTGGCTCCTTTCAGAGATGCCAAAGCTAATTAAAAGAAAGTGGGTGCTGAGCATCATTGTAAACCAAATGTCTCAAACAGCCACTTGCAATGGGAGCACTGCACCCAGTAAGCTATTGTAAATACTGAAATTTGGGGTTTCCCCTGTCTGCCTCATTTTTCTTCCTTTGTAAAACATTGCTAATAATACATTGTTATCTCACAGAGGAGGTTGCTGAGAATTCATTAGCTGGTATTTGTAAAGCACTTTGAAAATGCAAAGCCAGTGCATTATTCTTAGTCTTCTGGATGCTTTCCATGTTATTAAAATCAGGATTTCAGAAAGGCTTATCAGGGGATCAAAACAGCATCTCAAACTTGAAAGGAAGCAAGACTGTTAAACCATCAACTGTCGCCTCCCCCTCCAGCCAGATGTTAAGCCCTAAAGAACTGAAGTGGCACAAGGAATTACTTTCCCAAGTTCCCCCAGCTGGGCTGACAGGCCTTGATCAATGGTTTTCCCCACAGTGAGTGCTATGCAGATGGTCTGCCCAGAGCAAGGTTTCTGTGAAGTACAAAGGGAAGTCAAACACCATTTCTAATTCAGCTTGTAGCATGGCACACTTCCTTTATCCTCTGCCTGAATGAAGTGAATAGGAGAGCAGTGTGGGAAACTGGAAGGGACTCCAAACTCACAGAGTTTGTGGGGCTGTGGGACACTGCTGTCCTCCAGCCACATCTGCCTGTGACAAACAGAGGGAAAAGAGTGACAGAACGAAAAATCAGATTATAAAAACTGCACGAAGGGAACATGGACCCCGAATAGGAAGGAAGAAGTGAAGGAATCTCTGCAGGCAAACAGCAATTGCACCTCGCTCAAACAAGCAGCAGAGCAAGGAAAGAGCTAGGAGAAAAATGACACGGAATAGAACCAGAGCTGCAGAGTCCTGCTCATCCACCAGTAAGGCCAGACAAAATTGTCTCAGTGAAGCTGGCAGAGATGGCTTAAGCCCACACGAAGACGTCTGAGCCACATACTGTTTGCTTCTTTAATTCCCCAGGTTTGTTTAGTCTGTCCTGGGAAACACATACCCTGGAGATTAGTCAAACTGCTGTATGCTTATTCAAATGGTTGCAAACAGATATGGAAGGTTCTCCAATCCTCTATTGCCCTGGTGTGTTAATCTGAATTGCTGTTTGCTGTATGGAGATTAAATACAGGATTGATTTCTTCCTGCTAGCTTGGAGATGCTCTGCTGCAGGTGAGGCATTGCCTCAGCTCAGCTTTGCCCAGCAGAATAGCTGGGTTTTTGGTAGAACTCTCCATGAGGAGAGGCACTGACAGACACTGAGAGACTTTGCTCCCAGGTGTCAGAGTGCCCGTACCCCATGTTGCTCTGTACCTCTGTCTTGCTGTTCTTTATATCTAAGGCTGACCTGCCCAAATATGATGGCAACTGTTGTGGCACATCACCTGTAAGGGTACAGGAGGGTATTTATTCCCTAACTCTGTATGAGCTGGGCTTGGCTTTAAGAAAATTAGATCAGATTTTATACCAGGAATGCTCTGGAAAAGCCTTTCTCTTCATTAATACTTCTAAACTATTCTCTGTTGCTTGGATGAAAGAAATGGGAAACACTAGCCCAGATTCTGGTGTTGGTATTTGGCAGGTGAAAATCCAGGCTCAGCTTTTGCTGGTTAGGATTTTGATGAACTCCACAGGAGGGGTAGAGGTAATTTGTGTTTAGACCCGTTTACAGGAGGTCAGGAGGTAGCTCTGGAGGTACAAAAGCTGCAGGCCAAATCCAGCAGCCTGCTCCAGTCCTCATGGAGTCCCAAATTCCTGCTGATTTCAGGGAGGACCCAATTAAGGCCTGTAGGGTTGGACCCATTCTGTTTGTCACTTCAGGATGGTCACTAGGACTCAACACTAATTGAGTCTCCTCTTGCTGTCTTTCCCACTCTCTATTCCAAAGCTTTGCTCTGTCCCTGATCCCAAGCTTTTTAGCTTTCTGCATGACTTACTAACATAAGGCTATGGAAGTTGGTGTACTTCTGAGTTTCCCACACCATTTCTTAACTATAGTCATTCCTGTCACAAAGGAAGTGTGCCTGACTACAAACCACATTAGCAACGGTGCTTGCCTCTGCATTGTGTTCAGTGGGAAACCCTGCTCCCAAAAGGCCATCTGGGCAGCACATATTGGGAGAGAAGCAACAGGAGTAATGAGCATCTCTCAAGATTTGGGAAAGCAGCAGCATCTTTAAGTCTTCCTAAAGAGCTAACATCCTGCAGAGATTCTGACGGGAGGCTATTTGCTAATGCCATAGTTCAGATACGTCATCCAGATCCAGTATCTTGGGATCCTATTAAATTTTCTTTGCAATATTGTGTGTATTTGGAACTATAGTAGAAGGTGTGTAATTCAGAATTCATTATCCTTAGTGTAAAGTCCACTGACTCTGCTAACTTTATAATGGGGAAGAATTTGTTAACAGTTTCCTTTAGGATTTCCAACCAAAGGAGAAGCAGAACATCTATTTTGGGTAATTGAGCATCTAATCTGAGTAACTCTTCCAAGATAGTCAGTAATTGGCTCATTTTTCCCCTCACAGACTATAAAACCAAAGAGAAAATAAAAAGCTAATTTAACTGTGTTTATTTCAGGCTAGCATGACTATTCCAGTGGAGTTAACTCAGGAATCCCCTGGGTGCTGAGTAAAGAAATAAGAGGTTTATGTGCAAAATCCTGGTGCAGAGCTCCCAGGCAGAATGAGCAGTGGCAGATGTGTAGGAGGTGATGGGCTCAGCCTGCTTGGCAGCGACTGAGGGGCTGCAGCAGCTGCTACGCTGGACTCTTACCGCCCTCCTGCACATCTACAGGATCACTGGGCAAACCCCAGAGCCAGCCAGAACCCACAGCTGTGACAGAAGAAAGCCAAAGCCAGACCAAGTCGCTCAAATCATGCATCAGCTCTACTACGGCTTTATCATGGAAAGTTAGTCCTCCCCCCACATAAAAGTCCTATGATATAGGAATGCAATAATGCTCAGATTCCTGAGAATTAGACTTAACTTCTTGTTGTGTGCTGTGGATAACTGTAGGGAAGGCATCTGAGACTTTAAGCAGCTCTGTTGGACTAAACCCGGAGTGCCTCTTGATGTGACTTGTACTGGAAGGGGAAATCATTGCTGTTCTTGTAGCAGCTTATTAGTGAGTTAATCTGGGAACCAGAAACTCTCTCGTAAACGTGCCAGTGGGCCCTGCTGATCACGGGACTGGCACATTTCTTCTTCATGTACTTGATTAACGAGCTCAAGAAATGAGTTACTACTCAGGAGTTTCTGTTTCAGAGAATCTCCCCAAGAGGGATACACAGAGCAAAAGACTGATTTCAGAGGTGGCATTACATGGGCTCAGAGATAATGCACAAGCTTTGAGGGGAACATGTGAAATGGTGTCACAAAAGCTTTCCCACAACTTGACATAAAAGACTCCGAGCTCAACAGCTGCTGCTCTGTACGAAAAGAAGGAGCCTATTGAAGAGCAGTACAATAGGGATGGAAAAGCAGATCCTGGAAGAGGTCATTTAAACCTTACCTGGTCTTAAGAATGATGAGTTGCAGAGGGAGAGAGAAATGTGTCCGTGGGTATATGTATTCACATTAAAAGACGTGTGACCACACACACATGTGTTACTATATACATAAATGCACATATATTGATGTAACTACAAACAGTAATTAGTCACTACAGTAAGAGATCCCCAAACACAAACCCTAACATTACTTGACACTAATTTATTACTACTATTATTACTGTTATTATTATTACTCCTGTACGGAATCTCACAGAGGGAGATACCAATGATCACAGACAAAAGCCTTAAACTGATTAGGTCATGTAGTCCATTTGGAGTAAATCTGGGACCAGACTATGTGGTTCTAGACATGGGGTTAGTGCTGCTGCCTGCCCATTGCACACTGTTTGTGGTGTAACAGGGCAACATCTCTGTCAGCCTTGCTCCACACAGTCCAGGGTGCGTGTCCAGAGGATGCAGAAAACACTGCTGCCATGTCCTTCTTTCAGAGCTCACAAAAGAAGGCAGTGCTTGCATGGGCAGAATGCAGGTAAAATGCAGGCAGATCTGGTTCACGTTTTCCATCATACATTTCCACTGTGTGTATAGGATACAAATAGCAAGAGCGTTAACTCTTCCTGTTGCAGGAACCTACTGAACAAGGATTGTGCATCTCAATATAGAAATTGGCCCAGTGGAGAGTAACGAGGAATCAGGAATTTGATTTCTAACAAGTTTATGGGCCATACAGATTCCTTTTGCACTCAGTTTTTCTTTGTGTATGGCCTAAATCAAAATAGTGAGCTGTTTTCTGTTTCGCATGGGCAGGACTGGTGTCAGTGTCCCTGGGGCAGAACGGCTGGCCCTGGGTGGGTGGAATTCCAGAGATCCTGCTCTTTCCCTGGGCAGGCAGAACGTGCTGGTGTGTGCGTGTGCCTGGGTGCGTGCTCCAGCGTGTGCCTGTCCTGTGAGCATCCTTTCCCGCCACCGGCAGCTGACCTGCTCCTTCCTGCCCCGTGTGAGCCCCAGGCTGCGCCGGGAATGCTATTGATCCGCAGCATTAGTCAGCAGCCTTTTCCCATTGAAGGCCAGCTCTTTCCCAGCTTCTGACATGGAATTCTGATCCCAGCCTTTCACGTACCACACACTCCCCACCTGCTCATCTGGGAGAAGGTCATTATCCCCAGGCTATTCAGTGGCAATGGAGCATGCAAGAATAGATGCTTCTCCTATTGTGCTGCCCGTCTCCCGGATTGGCTGTGGAGTGTGGGAAACACCACCAAGCCAGAGACCCACAGACTCTTGGAGAGGTTGTACAGTATAAATACCAGGCAGAGCCAGCCTCCAGCCGCACGCTTCTCCTGGACTTCCACTTCGAGACCGTCTCTCCCAGGACAGATGGCTCCCAGCACTGTTTTCATGGAGCCCGACAACCTGCTGACACCGAAGGAGAAAAACAAAGTAAGTCCAGGCACAGCAAGGCTTCAGCCACGCTTTCAGCTGTTCTCAGAGCGGTTTAAACCACCTGAGAAATTGGTCCACATTGTTTAGGAGCAGTGATGGGCAGCAAAGATGCTGTGAAAGGCAGGGAGAGGATACTTCTAATAACAGGTCTCTTTTGCTTTGCTTTTTACAGCTGAGGAAGCCGGTGGTGGAGAAGATGCGTCGTGACCGGATTAACAGCAGCATTGAGCAGCTGAAACTGCTGCTGGAGAAGGAGTTCCAGAGACACCAGCCCAACTCCAAGCTGGAAAAAGCCGACATCCTGGAGATGGCTGTCAGCTACCTGAAGCAGCAGAGCCAGCTGCAGGTGAAGGGTGAGTACTGAATTTTGTTTCAGTCTCCAGCTTACTGCAGACCTGTGACAGTTTTATGAACTTCTAGCCACGAACAACTGCTCTAATCTATTCTTTCTTCCCCTCCTCTTTTCTTCCCTTCTCTAGCTGCAGGACCCTTCCATAAGAGCTCTCAGTTTGACTTCAGAGAGGGCTATTCCAGGTGTTTGCAAGAAGCTTTCCATTTCCTCTCTCTTCACAAAGTCCGAACTGAAACACAGACCAAACTTTTAAGCCACTTCCAGAAGAGCCAGTCGGCTGCCACGGAGGTCACCTTTTCCCCTGGGAACCCCAGCACCCTGAAGCCAGCATCTCTGAAAGGTGCCAGCACCCTCTGGAGGCCCTGGTAGTCCAGGAGTCCTTATTTCATGGATGTTTGTCTTTTACAGTCCAGAGGAAGGATCTGACTGCATCTGATAGTCCAGCTCCGATCCTCTCTTCTGTAGGGAAGGTTATTTCCCTGTATATTTTATTTATCAGTGCACAGAATGGCATACTTTTGACTTTGGAATCCTTTGGCATAAGTTCAGGCATTCTGTTGCGTGGTCCTGGAGCTGTGTAGACACTGCTGGTAACAGTACACAGCGTGCTGCCAGCCAGGGGTGAATGCCTTCAAAATGAAGGGGGGTGTTTTGTAAGTGTTACAGTTGTGATGGACACGAATTGCTGTAGGAGAGATTTCTCTCATATTGCTTGTAAGAGGCATCAGCTCTGCTCTGGCTTGACCAGCAACAATTGTTTGCTCAGTTACCCCGGAGGATAAATTTACTGCCCTTTTGTTCATGCACACTTGATTAAAATCAGTTTCCCTCTGTTTGCTTATAACTTGTACAGAATCAGAGATGGGTTTGGTTTGGTTTGGTTTTGGATTTTTCCCCCATGGCCCTTTCATAATCCTAGTATATAAAGGACAGAAACTAGGAAACTATGTGGAATATTTCTACTACTTTTAGAAAAAGAGGATGTTACTGCTTTACGTTAAAGAAAAGGTAGTGGGTAAAAGGCTTGATTTGTCAATGTTATACATTTTGCGTGTAAGCTATGCTTTTTCTAGCATTTTCATTATAATAATGATTTTTGTCTGTATTGAGTGGTTTAATTCATGGTGAATAGTGTTTCGCCCACAAGTGGGACAGCCCTATGGCTACCTGCATACTGTGTATGCATCTCTGTGTTTGTAGAGAGTAATAAAATGCATTTGTGTGCAACTGCTGTCTGGGTTCTCTCTGAGGGATATGCAGCCACCTGCACCCCTGAAACAGTCTGACATGTCAGTCTTATTAAGAGCTGGGTCTTTTTGTACAGCAAAAGGAGTTTGTATTCTCATCTATATATTCTCATGTCTCCCATCACGTGAGTACCCCAACAGTAAAGCAAGTGCTACTGTCACACAGATTCTGTCAGCTGAATCATACTGAGCATTTCCTTATTCACTGCCTCTCCTCATCCACACAAAACCTTGTCACCTGAGTAGTGAGGCCTGGAACCAGCCATCTGGTTTCCCTGCTGGTAGTGGCTAAAATCTGAGTCCTCCTTTCACACCTTTTTGCACCTCAGACTGAGAGGAAGCAGACTCAATCACTGCAGTGCTTTGTATCTTTTAATGCCTTCCCACAATTTCTTCTCTTGAGAGCTCAGAGGTGTGAATAAAGTGTTCCACAAAGCTGCAGCTCTCCCTGAGCAGCATGGAGCAGCAGTGGAAGAGCTCCTGCAGAGGTGGAGGGGTGAGTGCTACCCTGGTGAGGACACACAAACCTGGGCAGGGTGTTTTGCTGCTGTTGCACCTACCTGAATTAGGGCTCCTCGAGCACCAAATCAGAGCCTGCGGGAGGTGTGCCTGAGCCAGCTGTAATGTTTACATGGCTTTTGCTCTGAGTTAGAGGTTGTAGCTCCATTTGCCACCAGGTGGCAGAATGGGAGAAGGAAAGACTTAATTTCCCCCTCATCCCGGGAAACATCTGAATCTTTCTTCTTTTCCCAAGTATATAATAAAGCTTCTCTGACACTTAATTGCCTACAGGTCTAAAATGGAACAAGATCTGCAGCAAAATAGTTCTGGGTAGAGAATTTTCCACTAGGCTGAAGTATTTTCTGCAGCATTTGCTGTCTGGTTCCATGTATTTATCTGCTATCTTAGCTACTGATGAAGGTGTTCTGTACTAGTAGGACTGTTCACCAGAGTCTCTGACTGAGACATACGGTTATATGATGCTTGTAAAGCCATGTCCTGTCACTACCACGGCTTCTCTGGACAATGTTCTAGGTTCCATTCTTGCCTTCCAATGATTTCTGTGCTGGAAAGAAAAGCATTTGCTGGAAAAGTATTTAAAATTGAGCACGAAGTGTTGGCAGTTTAAAATACTGTCACTATATTAGCATGCTACTGAGGAGAGCCACCCAAACCCTTGCTCTAGAGTAAACTGCTGCATTGGCCATTGTGGTTTATTTCTTTTATTAAAAACCCATACTTGTTACATTTTCAAGTGTAAATACTGAAAAATAGCCTATGGCAAAATGAAAAGGCACAGGATTAAAATCAGCTTCATTGTTTCCATGGATACATGTTTGCTGTTTGGCAAAGAGTAGTTTATATGCTTTCTACAAGAATAAGCATAATTTTAAATACATCTCTGTTCTTTTAACCATGACACCAGAATTTGTACTGCTAAAAAATGTGATCTCTTTACCTCACTTTAAGGTCCTGTCGCAGTTGTTCTTTGGAGCAGAGGAACTTGAGTGCAGCAGGAGAGTGCAGCTTTGCATTACGATAGCAGCCGACAGGCATCTTAACATAGAGCTCACTTTGTACACAGTAAGACAACTAGCAGTCTCTTACAGCAAAGCAGGGATCAAGTATACAGACAGCACGGAAGTTTAAACTAGCTCTAACCTGGATTTGGGAAGAATGCACCAAAAACGGGCTCAGAACACCGGGAAACAGTTCAGCCAAGCATTTCAGACTGGTTTGCTGAGTCTCAGAAGGGGTGGTTGTAAGAGAGACTAAAATTATTGTTCCTTTCTGAAAAAATAGATGTACAGTTGGTTGTTGGGTTTGCTTTTATCTAAGTTTTAGTCTTTGTAACCCTGATGCAGTATCTTAATAACAGTCAGGATGTCATTGAAACAGTCATTCCTGTTCTGGAGCATGCCATGGCTTCCAGCACAGCCCATCAGTCACTGGGATACCTGCGTGCTTCCCAGTGGGACTGTAAGAGCTCGAGGGCTGTAGTTTCCTGGCTTCTCACTACAGTACCTGCACCATGAGCCTTGGCTGTGACTGAAGGGGAGAACATCAAGCACATCACTTGTTTGTGTCACAGATTACGTGTCGTTCTCACCAGTGGTTTTGGTTACCAGACTCTGCATTTCTCTGCAGGGTGCATGGCTGTGCCTTTCTTACAGTGGAACACCTCTGAGAACGCTTCAAAGTTCTGCAAAGACCCCATCACCCTACACAAAGAGAAGGAACTTATTTACATGGATACAGAGCATGGAAATTGTTGCTTTGAAAACAGAAAACTATGTTGGAATTCCAGTCTCAGAAGACAGGATAATTTACGCAATAAAAATACATCTGATAGGAATAATGAAATGCTGGAACAGAGCATTCTGGTCCGTTCTCTACAGACTAGCAAATTCACCAGGCCAAGCAAAGGAATGTGCTCTCCAGCACTGTCCTACAAGCTATGGGACAAGCTCTTAAAGTTAGTCCAGACTGATCTTGTCTGTTAGAATATAACTCATAGCAGTGAGCCTCTGCCTCCTCCTGAGCCATACTGGCACAATGGGTTGAACCAAGTGAGTTCTCAGTTAGTAAATCAGTTAGTAAAACCCACCTGTATTTCAGAGGGCTGTGAACATCTGTCTTTATGGACTGGCTAGCATATTCTGGTCTGTAGGAACCACACCAAACCTAGACAAGGAGGATTAATCATTAGTGGGTCAGTATTAAAGGGCGTTCAGTCTGGGGACCTGCTCACTGGTTTTTCAAGTTCTTCCTAAGAGCCATCTCAGTTTGTTACAGTATAATTGGAATATGTTGTACTGAGGAAGCAGAATAATTATTAACTAATTACTTCTTGTTTTATCAAGTTCTTGGATTAATATTTGATGCTTTGGGGTAGATATATTAGCCCTTGATTTTGCTCGTGTTTCCCCAGATGAGCTGGAGTTTCAGGGTCTGAAGCACACCACCAAGTGTGTTGGCCCACTATCAAATATTTAACCTACTGTATTGCATTTGTTATTCTAAGAGTTTCTCATCCAGGCCATCTTTTTCATGTCTCTCTTGAGGACCTTTTGATGAGTGCAAAAGTGAGTCGTTGTCCAAGTGGAGCTTGGGACTGCTCTTCTCTCCAACCTCTAAGATAACCTAATTTATACTTTCATGAGGCATGTAGTGGCTGCACCCAAGTGTTCCTACCTGGGCAAAGTTGAGGAAGAAGAGCTGTTTGTGGGACAGATTCAGTCCTGGCAACTTTGGCTCCTTCCCTTCCTGTTCCAGCCATTTTAAGTAGGCCTAGAAATGATCACAGATGCAATTCAGATGGCAGAGTGGCCTATTCAGGCACGGTGGGTATTCTGAATGTTATTTAGGGGTGAGAGATTTCGGTCACAATGTATATGAACCCAACACGTCTGCCCTTCTGTATCTTCATAGTTTTTATCTTTCTAATACAAATAGTGCAGCTGATTTTATGACAAAGCTGTCACAGAAGTACTCTGTTGACTGTTCTGGCAAAGCCCATGTAACACAGAGAGAATTTGCATTCAGCTTCTCAAGTACAGTAATCTCTGAACTGAGCTGTTATAAAATGGGAAAAAATAGCAGGATCTTGCATGAAAGTGTTGTTTTAGAGTAGCAATTGGCCAGGTGACTTTCACCACAAGGAGCTCTGTGTTCTTTATACAGAGTCACCTGGAAATGTACCCTGCATTTCTTCAGGAAGGTGGCACTTGCTGCTTTAGGGAGAGGCATGCCACTGGTGATACATGCACAATCATTCATGCTGCAGAACCTGAACACCCATGACTGCAGCTTGAAGTAAAATCATCACCTTCCACTGACTTACTCTATAGGAATTTGTCTGGAAATAAAGCGTTAAGCTCTATGGTGATGATTTTTCTCTCTTCAGGTAACTGTTCATAAAATAGCAGATAATAACCTTGCTCAATGTTAAATCCATTACTGGTATTGTTACACATTAATTGGCCAATTTTCTTTTTTTAGGTCTGTTGACATAATGGAGACAAGTTAATGTGTCCTCACGCTGGCTGATTTCAGTCATTCTAGTACCTGATCCTCTTCGCTGCTGACAGTCCCAAAGCACACAAACAGCAAAGGTAGAGCTGAGGGTGAAAATACATTAACATTGGGGGATTCTGTGCAGGCAGCTCCTGTCATCCCACAGCACCCTGCCATGTTTGCACAGCTTTGTGAGTTTATTTGAGAGAAATAAACCTGGGGAAAACAGTTGCTCTGCTTCCCAATATCACCAAACTGTGTTGCCAAGAGATCAATGCTCTGTTGCCATGTAAGAAGCTCTTTGAAAGTGTAGCTGTCATTTTCAGAATCAAGGGCTTTAAAAAGTGGAGGCTGTTTTACTTTCTCCCAGGCTAATCCTGTGCCTGTTGGTGAGTGTTGCCCTTGACTACCTGAGACAGAAGTGTGCAGCATCAAGCACTGTGGTACCTCAAATTACAGCCAGGAGAATGAGGTGGTCTTCTCCTGGGTGCAAGAATGCAGCAGTCCTACACTGTGACTGGGATGTAAGCTGCTAGATCCATGATTGAGGCTTTGAGTTTTTGAATATGGTAATAACATTAATTGTCAATGTTTTATTGACAGAATAATGCAATTGCTGAATACCAGGGGTAAAGTTACCCCACAGTATGTTTGGAGGTTACCTTATAAGCCTGTCGGACTCCTCCATTATCTGCTATATTTTCTCCTAATGTGCTTATTCCACTGACCTGTAAAAGAATAATCATTCATTTAGACTGTACTCAGTAGTATTAGCAATGCTCAGAACCACAAGCTGAGCACAGTCATACATCACAGGCAGTTGTGTCTGGAACAGGAGGAAGGACTTTGGGCTAGGGCAAAGAAAGGAGAGAATGGAAATAAAAACAGGGTAAAAGCTGTAGATTAGAACAGAGAGAATATAAGAGGAATGGACTTCTGGGCAGAACATACACTAGCAGGATGGCAAAATACAGTAGCAAACACCAGATTTCCTCCCCCTTGCCAAAACCACCCCATAGGGTCTGGCAGCAAAAGCACGCATGGGCCCAGCTCACCATTAACATACTGCACACAGATACTGCTGGTTTCTAGGCTACACCAGTATCCCCAGTTTACATTCATTATGGTATCAAACCCAGGCAGTGCTGTGGCACTGCTTGGTTTCACTTACATTTTGGCCCCCTGCGAGCTCCCATGTGTAGTTCCCGTACTGATAAACCATGCAACGAGACTGCTCCTTGAAATGCATAGCTGAGAAATTGCTCCACCAGTCAAACATATTCCCATCTTTATCAAAATTCCTGCCTGCATACAAATCCAAGACAAAAGGAGTTTTGAGTGTGATCCTGTGTGCAACCACAGCACTGTGTAACCCATTTCTTACAGTGTAATGAGGGCAACCGAAGGAATACTATTTTCCCAGTTATCTTCTCACCATTGTCATCAAACCCGTGGGTAATTTCATGACCAATGACCATCCCGATCCCGCCGAAGTTCAGGGCTTGTGGCTGGCGTTTGCTGAAGAAGGGGGGCTGTAGAATCCCAGCAGGAAAAACTGCACAGAGGGGAGGAGAGAGGAAGATGCTGTAAGGCACTGTTAGTTCTGGGTACTTTGCAGACAGATTGTTTGCTTGGTTTAAAGATCAGTAAGGAACATAAAATATAAAGTGATTAGGAACAGCGTCATGCCTCCTCATGTGAAATTGTTTCTCTCTTGATAAGTGGAAAATGGCAAGCTAATGAAGGTTTAATTTAGCACATCTGCAATTACAGTATCTCCTTGTTTGAGAATGAAGCATCATTTACATTTTGACTTTAGCCTAATTTGGGCCATAATGTATGCTGCAGTAAGTGAAGAACAGCATGTTCAGTAACTGTCTGTTAGAGATAAGTACAGTTTGTATTATAGAGCCATTTTATAGGGGAACTAATGGGTGTTTTATTGCTTTATTTTCGTTAAAGAAAGGCTGGCAATCACATGCTGATTACCAGCAACACTTGGTGATAATTCCTGCAGACCACCAAGTGCTCTTGGAAGCCAGTCTGGGGTGGGAGCAGTGGGAGGTCTGTTCCTCAGTCTACTGGCAAAAACCTTATATAGAATCAGTGGGATTTACTCTTCATCCCACCTATGTAAGATGAAAAGCACATACACTTCTAGAGGAATTAGGACTGAAAGCAATTAATTCTAGTAAGATATTTTGTAAGAAGTGAGATACTGAAATTATATAGCAATTATTTCATTTAGAGACAAAACCCTTTTGGACTATATAGAAAGTTTAATCCATACAATTTCAGGGAGAAATGTGTAAGACAGAGGCAGGAAACCAAAAGTAGTGTGGAAAATTATCTCTCTCAAACTTGAGTTAACTGACATCTACACTATTGTGAGTAGCTCTGCTTGAATTTTTGGCTTATACTTCAAGTTGCTTAAAGCAGTTACTTTCATGTTAGTTAAAAGGCAAAGTTGTAGAGGAACCAGGCTTCTTTAAGAGCCAACTTCTTTGCCTGCAAAGCTGGCTCACAGCTGATTACCATCATCATAAAACAGAGCCTGAGCTTGGCTACAGGGTGATGTACACTCACAGGTTGAGGATTGGTTACAGCTTTCACTGTATCTGCAGTATGGAGGTAAGTGGAAGCTGCACAAATGAAAAATGGCTCTTTCTGATGAGGTTGGAGTGCTAAAGCTTTGGATGTTTCTGCTTTTAGCAATTATCTAAGTTTTCCCTTGTGACTGTTGGTTGGGTTGTTTTCCATTTCTGGCCTTTGTCCTGTGAGCAGGATGCAGTTTGTGTCTGGCCTAAAAAAAGCATGTATTTTTCTTTGTATGGTGTTTGGCAGTACTTGGATAGCAGATCTTCCTGCAGCCTGGGAATGTGAATAAGCACTGCTTTCTAGGAATTATATGGTTTCTCTCCCTTTTGGGGTGCTCAGAAGTCACCCAAGACTCTACAGCATTTGCAGGCTTAACCTGAGTATTCTGGCCATGTGCATAGCTCAGGAAGCATGGGCAGCCAGACATATTTGCTGTGTCTTAAGTCTGTAGATCTTCTCTGCTAAGAGCAAGGAAGGTCAGCCTAGCAGCTCTGCAAAAGCTCCCAGCTCTGACATTCTACAAGTAGAGGCAGGTTTTTCAAGCCTGGTATGCCTCTTATTGATATAACTTCAGTACCATCGGTACAGATGGCAAACTGAAGAGCTGCCCATATGTTTGTCAGGAATGTGGAAACAGCCCAGCATACACTGTGAGTATTCTCTAGTCTCTGAAGCTGGCACTCGTATAGTAGCAGTTACTGTCTCAGGCTCTCAAACCTAAAGCTGTTCCAATTACAGTCTATAAACTATGTCTGCCCAGCAGGGAGCCAAATATTCATCAACAAAGTGATTGCCTGAAATGAACAGCATGTCCACCTTGCCTAGAATTCCTGCATGGACAGAGGCAGGTTTGCCTCTGGATAACAGACTGATGAATCAGTTCCACAGAGCTGTTTGAAGCTGCTGTGAACCTACCGATCTGATTCCGGTTGGGGGAATAGAATGCATTGACCACTGCAGCTCCAATTATCCATCTGAAAACAAACATTGCGCCAAAGTTAGTCCTGATTTAGACATCATTTTTATTGAGTTGTTATTGATTAAAAATGCAAGCTGCATAAATGGGAAGAACTGAGATAGAAAGGCACCATTGAACACAGCTTAAAGAAATACTAACACAGGAAATAACTGGTGTCTCATTTATGCACACTTTTTACCCAAAACAACGCCAAGTTAAAGTTAGGAATGCTTTTTCTCCTGAATGTTGATCAGCCACATTGGGGCAGACTGTGGTACCAGCTCATCTCAGTGCTAACTGGGCTTGAGAAGAAACCAACAGCTTACATTCAAAAGACAGCTGGCATTTAAAGGACACTGAGCAGCAGAAGGCAGCTACTCAGTAAGTTCAAGCTAAATTGGTTTATTGAAAAATGAGATATCTGATTGTGATTATTCAGTTTTAAATGTCTGCATTTGGAGTCCAATATTTCATATGTAATGAGTGTTAACTTTGAGAAGTAATTGTTGAGTAGGCTGCTTCTGGAAACTTCCTTCAATACCTTGATAACTTTTTAGTCTTTATATTTTTCCTTCTCCTCCCCTTCTCTTCTACCTCTGACATACACTGCTGTCATGAACCATGCAGAACAGTCTGAAGCCATAAACTCATAACAAGTATTCAGCAGCATCAGCCTCTGATATTCTTCCCACATCTCTTGTCCTTATAGTATCTTGTGATGCCCCAGGTGCCAGTGTTTTGACATAACTACTTGTGGGCTGCTGTGGGATGGAATGAAATTCCCTGCTTAAGAAATACAGCACATGTCTATATCTTCCAGTTCTTGACAGGTTGGTTATTCTGACCTAACAGAATAGAGGGGGCTGCTCATCTCAGCCTGGGAACCCGAGTAAGTGATAGAGGTGCTGGTATGGCACTAACCTGTGTATAACACATGCATAAAGAGGGAGGAGGAATTTGTTCCTGAGGTCAAGGGAGTACCCAGGGTTCTCAGAGCAGTTTTTCTCTGGAGGCTACTCTGTTGTAAAAGCAGACTGGCCTTCAGTTCAGACCATACTCTTGGTCCATAAGCTTCTCCTTGGTTTGCTTGACATGAAATGCTTGCAGCTGGCCAGGTAGCCTCTAACAACTCACCCCCACCCTCCCCAGAAGGCTCTGAATATGAGTAATGGCTAATATTCTTAACTGCAATGATTAGCTGATGATATCAGCCATAGTAGTTAGGTACTGTACTTCAGTGTAATTAAACAGTGACCTGGAGTGATAAGTGGTTTTATGTCTCCTTGGGGAAGCCCTTCGAGCTGCTGGAGAGAGATTACTAGTAAGATGTGGTTCATTACATGGAAAAAGTGCCAAGTATTTCATATATCATCAAACTACCAGGCAAAAAGGGCCTAATTCATGAATCCATGAAAGGGTTCCCACAAATGTGCTTTAAACCATGCCTTGACTGAGCAGGGGTGTTGGGAATTCTGGCTGAAGGGCTACCATCTGTCTGCAGACAGACTGTAAAAGGCAGCAGTGATCACTAACAGTTTGTGGATTAAGGACACCAGTGCTGTGCAAGAATTCTTGCTATGAAGAGCACCATGATTAATTCCTCCAGAAGTGAGGGAGCAGAAAACGCTGGGTTTTAGCTGACTGATCAGAAGACTCCCTTGGTGAATTATTCACCAGTAACTTCCTGGAGGTTTCTCAGTGTGTGCTTGCACTGTGAGTTAAAACCACTTGAAGAGGGACAGAAGAAACGAACAGGTTTTGCAGTAATTAATTTGACTGATACTTCTCTCCGGGGAGTTTTTGTTTGCTTGCTTATTACTAACTGTGATATTGTAGGCTTTGTAAAGGGGTGTTTGGCATACTTTTGTCTCAAGACATTCTCAGACATAAGCATTCTCAGCTATCCACAGTGTAGGACTTGCCCCTTGTCACCCTGATCTCAGAAGTCACTTGTGGCTGTAACTTACATGTCCTGGTCAACTCTCTCACGAAGTTTCCTCAAGCTCTTTTGGGCTCCAGCTCTCAGGTTTTCCAGAATGTTTTCAAAGTAGCTGTGTTCGCTGAAGTTTAACTGAAGAAACAGACACCAAGTGTGTTTATGAGTAAGCTGAGGGGACAGAGGGATTCCTCACACCACAGAGTCTATCTTCTACACAATGTTTTGATTACAAGGTATCACTTACTAGCTAGCTTTTTGCATGCATTCATTTGTTAGCATGTTCAACACAATCAATTCTGTGTGCTGTCCAGTCACTTGGAAATCACACTTGCACAGGTTTAGGTATTCCAAGTGGCAAGAAACATAAGTGTAGGATGTTATACATGGAGGCATGCACAGCATTCTTACATTGGCATATTCCTGATCCAGTTTTTCATTCTGATCTTCCAAAATATAATCTGGATAGCCAATTTGTTCTTTAATTGCCATTGCCTAGAAGAAAAGAGTTTAATGTTTCCTCTGAATTGTTGGTGAGAAACTGGCAGCAAATATTTAAAGATCTTGTTCAAATGCTCCCTGTTGCCCACTGGGACTTAATGTGGTTCACAAGAGTCGTTAGAAGGAAATAAAAATGTATGTGAGCTAACAAAAGACTAAAAAGAAAAGGACAATGGAGAACAGGATAGTGAACATCAAAGTCTCTTCCTGTGATTTGTAGAGGAACTGGGAATAGTGATGCTACAGAATTTTATGATGGAATATTGAAGTTCCTTGTTCTCTCTGACCTTCTCACGAGCTTTATCTTTAGATGCCTCGTCCATCCACTGTAACTCATCTAAAGTCTCGATGAACACTTCACGAATCTTGTCTATTAAATCTCGGACCTAAAGAGAGGCAGTAAGAAACGAATCATTTCCCTGCTGCTTTTCCCAGGCGGAGCTAAGGAGGGCTGAAAAGCTTCCTACTGACAGACGATGTTCCCATATTCTGTGCTTTAAAACATGGTACTCAGCATTTAAAAGAGCCATCATAAATGCACCCTTGTGGCTTCTGACTCTTTGCTGATTGACATCTTTAACAGACAAAACCGGTTGGGAGATCAGGTGAAGGGGAATGGGCACTGCAGACATTGTGGTTGTACAGGAGTATGAAGGGTAAACTACATACCATCCTCTTGCTCTCACCAGCAAATGTCTCCCTGACATACATTGCTCCCACTGCGTTCTCCATGTTGTTGTTGACATAACTCACACACTCCCTCCAGCGGGCTTCCTCCAGTGTTGTCCCGTAAAGTGCCTGTTGGACAAAGAACCGTAGGATTAGTTCTGCCTGTGCGTTTCTTCCCTAAGGCATTGCCTAAAGAGGAGGCTAACCTAAAACAAGGGTTTCCATTGCTGTGACTGCTGTTCTTGGATTTCCTTGGGGATGATATGACATAAAGATGTCATTGTGTTGACAAGGACTTGATCTGGTGACTCTGGGACTCTCTTCTAGTGCTATGCTCTATGATCTCTTTAGGAAGAGAGAAAATACCTTCCTGTAGCTGGCCCGAGCATCCTTAAAACGCCGGCTCAAGCTGCTGACCCGATCAATCACCAGTCGCCAAATGAGGTAGTTCTGGATGGTGCTGTGTGGGAAAGCAAAGCTGAGCTTAATCCCCTGGGAAGAGCAACACTAGTGCAGTCAGGCAGAGGAGGATTTTAACTCTGAAGGGAGATAGAAAGCAAATGATTGCTGCCAGTCATCATTTTCATAGCATCTGCAGGTGACTGTTCTTATCTAACCTGCTGTAGAGACCTCCAGGCTGAGGACTGGACTACCATGTCTGTTAGGGATTAATTTGGATTAATTTCTTTCTAGAGAACAACAAGAGTTATAAGCCTGTGATGTATCTTTTTTCTTCCCATTTACCGTTTTCTGAGCAGGGGGACACCCAGTGCCACGATTACTTTGGTATCCAAGGACCTTTGAAGACATTACCCATGTTTCAACAGAGAAGTGGTGTCATTTTTATCAGAGGCTCTGGCACAACTAGCAAGTGGGCCCCATCATGTACATTCCCACAATACTTCCATGACTTTTGTCTTGGATGTTCTCCAGTTTCTTTACCTTGCTGAGTACTTGGAGATAATTGCTTTCAGCTCTTGCAGATAGGGCATGCCATATACAACAACCTCTTCTTCTTGGTCCACCTGAACACTTACTGAAGACATGACACCTTGGATGAAGAAGGTCCAGTTAAATTCCTAGGCAGACAGAAAGACATGTGCTAATATCAGATGTTTCAGTGCCTTTGTAGCTGTCTGAACTTTCTACAGTCTATGGGATTCAATGTAGTTGTAGTGGTGTTCAGTAGAAAAACGATTTGTAAGAGATTTTGAATACAAGATTAAGAATGGGAATGATTTTATACCTCTTTGTTGCATCGCTGATCAATTCACAAAGCCATTTCCAAAGAATATGGCAGTAAGAGGAGGCTGCAAGTATCAGATTGCTCTTTAAACACTTACGTTCAGTGCAAACTTTTCCTGTAGCTCTTTTAAGGTCATTTTGTTGTACAGCAGCGTTACATCATGCCTTTCTTCTGCTGGAGTAGTTGCCTGAAGACATTCACAAGGTTATTACTAGAATCAGCTGGCACAAGTGACAGTGGCTGAAATCACATGCATGCAGGTGCACAAACACACACTCAGATAACATGCAAATAGAATAGAATCTCCCTCTTGCTCCTTGCTCCCTCCCCAGTATCCAGAGAAGGTCTCGATTTCTGTCCTCACATTTGCAATCTCTGTTTCGAGCTCCATAACTTTTGCCATTTCCTCTTGGACAAAGGAATCATCTTTAGACATATTCTTGTCTTCCCGGATCATCTTGGCAATGGTGATCATGAACTGCAGGTAAGCTTCTCTCACCTGCACACAGGAAACAGAGCATATGTGTAGCATTGTGAAGAAGTTTGCTATCATCTCCATTGAGCAACCATTCTTCTTGTTCCTTTAGCCTTAAGGTGTGCTGTGAAAGAGTTGGGCCCAGGTTCACAGCCTTTGCCCTTGCCTCCAGTGTAACCCTCCCCACTCCAGTTTTTCTGTTTCCCCCAGAGCCACCACCGTTATAGATCCTACTGCAATACCTAAGACCTTAGTTCATCCTGGAATACCTTAGAGTGCAGTCTGCAGTCTCAAAATACAGAGTGAAAGCAACACTTTCTGCTTCCCTGTTCAATCCAACTCTGGCATCTGAGTTAGAATTACTACTTGAGCAAAAAGAAAGCTCTGTGCTTTGAGTTACACTGTGTGAGCAGTGATCCCTACTAGCCAAATACCAGGATCAACATAGAGGGGTTTAAGTTCTCTGAAAGTAATACCATAAATCTTCTAAACTGTTTTTATTGTCTGAAAGAAAAGCTCTGTCTCAGATGGTTCCCAGTGATACCTTTGCTTTATTTCTAGTAGGAGGGTACAGCTGTGATTTATGCCTCAGAATGGGCCTTGAAAAAATACCTGGCTGCTGAGGGAGTGCTGATGTCTGATACAGGAAAGCTTAATACTACCTGTTCTTGCATCCTTCTCCTCCTCCATAGACCTTGGAAACCAGATAAATACAGGAACTGTTGTGAAATGGAGTCTGGGCATTTCCATGATGAGGATGATTTGTGTTTTGAGGCTGAATGCCGAGCCTTAATCAGGCCAGGTTCCCAGAGGCCTCAGCAGGAGCTCTGCCAAAAGATGCTGGCCTAAGCACAGGGGGGGTTTGGGTCATCAGAGTTTGGCTTATTGTCTGTGGGAAGTGAGCTGTTAAATACCAAATAGAAAGGGGTCGTGTCTCCTCCTTATTCATTAAGGTTAAAACCACAGCCTCTGCCCTTCTTCTTTATAGCTTCAAATTAAAACTGTATTGAGCACTACTGGTTTTCTTTTGCTAATTTAGGATTGTCTATGTTCTGTACTTGATTTTCTACCTCCTACAAGTCAATCTAAGTCTGACTTTCATGTGATGATGCACAGATGTCCCTCTTTCTACTGTATCTAGCACTATAAAGGTAAAGCTTGCAGAACAGAATCCCAGTTCCAGCAGCTATCTGCAGTTCCCAACACAACTGCATGGAGTTTGTTTTGTGTTTTTATGTAATCTGGGAGAGAAAGGAGGGTAAATGGCAGCAGATTCTTACTAGCTGAGCATCTGTTCCATTCATACAGCTTCTGCTGCTTCATGTAAAACACTGTCCTTAAACTTTTTCCCCCTAAATGAACACACAAGAAATTCTGAATATTTTGGTGTTCCACCCGATGTATTTTGGGGTATTATATGTTCAAATATGATCCAGTAAGACAGTAGTTCTCCTATGTCTGTAATCCATCTTTCCAGTAGTTTATAAAATAGTAGCCTGAAGCAGTGGCTTTAGAAGAAGATAGAAGTGAATGCATGATAACCTGCACTGAAAATATGAATCTGGCCTTCCAAAGTAGAGACTCTTTTAAGCCCTAAACAGTGATGACTTGATTCTCCCAGACCCTCCTCATCTGTATGAAGTGGGAGGTTTGATACTTGCAGTTGTCAGTCCTTTAGCAAACTCTCCAACTGTGGTGTAATTGGGAAAAGCTGTAGCAATGAGCATCACAGTCTGGTTCTGATTGTCACGTGTTGTAATGATCATGTATTTGATGTTTCCAGCACACAGGGGTAAGTAATAAAGTTGTATTAGTAGCACATAGTAAATAAATTAGAAGGAATACTTACTCTTTGATAGTTGCCCCCATTGAAGTAGTAATCCCTGGATGGCATTCCTAAGCTTGGCTGGTCAATCTGAAGGAAATCATACATTTCTTTAGTTAGTGAGGAACAGGAACTGGTGTCGTCCAAAAGTATCCTTGAAAGGCAACACAAAATGCTTCCTGTGCCATCCTTTCAGTGTTGGAATGACACTAGTACACTCTAATCAAAGACCTTTAGGAACTGGGATGAGATAGAAAGTGCAGCTTTTGTCTCTGGATTTTAGATAAGGGCAGGATGGATGCTTGCTGTGGGTCATTAACCAAATCTTGCAGTAACCTTTGGGATCCAAAAATAAATTAAAGCAACTTAGAAAAGAAGTTGTTTGACTTGAGGGCTGGAATTCCTGCATGAGGTACATGAATGGCCTCTGGAGAATTATCTGCATCCTTTAAAAACATAGTTTCCTGCTGTATATTAAACCTCACTTCGCAGGACATGAGAATTTACAGCCCTTAAATGCTGTAAACCATCGAAGGTCCATTGATAATTTGATTTCTTTGACTGCAACAAAAATTATGCTTCCATCAAATGTTTCCCAACAGGACCTGCCACTGGGGTTCAGAAGTGGTGCACAGGCTTTGCAAGTGTTGTGCACACCCCCTGACTAAGGGAAGTTGTTCTCTATGCAGTGTCAATAGCCATCCATTATGAGTCTGGCATATAAATAATGCCCTGAAATGTTTTGCTTACATAAATGATGTGTCTGCTGGAATCCCGGTCGTCATTCCACACAAACATGTCGATGAGGACACGTTTGTTAAATCTGGAGTTCATTATGGAAAGTTTTTCTTCCATGCTCCAGTTTGCCTCTGGGAGATAAAAGGAAAAATATACATCATTTATCAATATGTATGAGGACTGATTCAGTAGTGTAGTTTCAAGCTTCTTGCTGAAACTATTTAGAACCAGAATGGACATGATGTGGGAATACTTGTACAGAACTCTGCTAAATATGTATGATACCTTGATTTTTACTAATGAAGGAAAAGTTAAAATGAGGGTGTAATTCAATGACAGTAGTCTCTTAATTCTGACTTAACACTCCTGCACTCTAAGGCACAGCATTACCTTTGGTCTTATTCCAGTCTGCAGAAGCCACTGGCCAATCTCCAACCATCCTTAAGGCCTCTAGCAGAGGCAATGAATCTCGCTGCTCTATAAGACCTGAGAGTGGAAAACCAAACATCATATTGTTTCCATGGGGGTTAAGGGGAAATGAATTAACACAGGTAACAGGCCTGACAGTTTCAATCTGAAACTGCACTTGTCATAGCAGAAAATAAGAGGAATAGTTAAATCATCCTACATTGGTCTTCAGAAAATTAATCAAATACTTATGTTGACTTCAGTACTGATTTTGACTGAATTAGTTTGGAAAGGAGGAAATGGGACACATTTTTGTGTTCAGAAGGGAAGGCTTTCTATTAATACTGGAGGTAGGTAATAAATATATGTCCTTTCTACACCCCAGAATGTGTCTTTTAAGCCTTAATGATGTACCAAGGCATCTTCACCTGAAGCTTAGTTTTCCAAGCAAAGCCATGCAGATTGAATGGATACTGACTGTCATTTTGCTTAAAAGTACATTGGTACTTCTGTGCATCTGGTATTGAACAAGAGAATTAATGGAATAAGAAGAGACTCACTCTCATTCATGCACGATCTGTAAAGTATTTTTGCCTTCTGAAATGCCTCTCTGTCCTCTTGGTCTGAAGTCTCCAGCACACCTGGGGAAAGAACCAGGGAGAGTTCTGCTCTGGAGAGCTTTGATCCTGTCACAGAAATCATGGAGTTCAGGGCTATGAAAAGTACCTGTTATTGTAGGCTTCAATCACTGTGTAACTAGAGTGCTCTTTAAAGAGGCTATTAATGGAGAAAGTGGCAGGAAGGTCATGCTACAGCTTGTTGTGCTCCTTTTGAAGTTACTACCACAGCACCTATGGCTAATTTTTAGTGGGAGCAGGATGTTCCCACAAAATGGCTGTAGTACGAGATGTGGAGATTAAAGGACTAGAGAAAAAACTCCCGATCAACACAACACTTCTATGGAAGTTTCTCTGTCCATCGTGCAGTAAGTAACAGGTGAAACCAACCACAAGTACACAGCCAAGCAGAGAGGAGCCCCACTCCTACCTTTGAGGACGATCTCCAGCTCGTCTCTCAGGATGTCAAAGATGCTGTATCTGGAGCTGGTCTCTGGGATGATGTGCCGGTTCAGCCAGCCCCCGCAGGCGTACTGGTAGAAATCCTTGCATGGGTCGGCTGTTGGGTCCATGTTCTGGATTATTCTAGCAGCTGGGTATCAGAATTAGAGAGGTGAGTTCCAGAGGCTGCCCAGTAATCCCTGGGACTACCAAAGGCTGTCAAGAAGCAGCTTGGCAAGAAGGCACCTTGCTTATGCTACTTATAGAGGATAAGACTCATGTACTATAATTCAAAGGATCCTATTTTCTCATGCGATGCAAGGAAGCCTCTGACAGACACTTGCAGTGCAACTATACTGCTTTCCAGAGGGAGCCTCTCAATGGCAGGCCAGTTCTCCCCTAGGGCCCTAGCTTAGGTACCCACCAATGAAGGCAGTGATGGGAACATACATGCTGGAGCCTTTGCTGTCTTGAGGTGTACAAGCAGAAGCCAAAAATAAGCAGGGAAATAGCCCCATGTGTAGAATGCATTCTCTTTGAGGGAAAGTTCTCAATAATCATTCATAGTAACAACCATTACCTGCAGTAACACATCCAGGGGTGGTACATACACTGCCTGAATTGGTGCCATAGTGAGTGCCTGCAGGAAGAGGAATAAGGAAGCAGGTAAACTAGTTGTTTTGGAGAGAAAAATTACCAATGTCACTTGCGAGCAGCTCAACCACAGTGACAGCCCTGTTTAGTTTTAGAGCAAGCGAGTGGATGTTAGTGCCAGTAAATGGTACTGGCTGCCAGCTGTGAAGACATCTCTTATCTGCAGATTTATGAGGAATTTATTGGAAGCAGTATTACAACAATGCTGACAGTGAGTCTGAACTCTCCTGGAAGGACAATACCTACTAACGGCCTCCACAGTCTTCCTGACACATGCTGAGTGTATCGGATCCCTTTCTAGGCAATCTATTGGGAAGCTTTACGCATCCAAGCTCTTTCATGACCTTCAAAGTTCTGCCGTGGACTTACCCTGAAGCCTTTGCACATGAACATGTAATTTTTCATGCTGAGTACTGAAGTGCATGTGCTTGTGGTGCTGGTCAGGCCACCTGTGTGCTGTTCCCTGTGGCACTGGGGGGGGGGGTATCCAAGCACCCAGCCTCATGAGTGGCCTTTGCCCCAGGCACAAACTAATTAATTTTGCTGGTTTAATTTCCCTTTGTGAGCCTGGACTAGCTCAGTAGCTCCTGGCGTTAAACAGGCAGCTACTTGGTTCTGCACTGGAAAAGAAAAACCTGATACCCTTCCTTTGCAGCAGGATTAGCCGTGGTTTTAAACTTCTGTTTGACCCTTATGCTAGGATGTTTGCAGAAAAGAGCTACTAAAAACCCCTTCCAATTAAAGTGTTTTACGTGACAGCAAACAAGATTACAGTAATTCAGGGAGAAATAAAGCAGTGGGGAGGAGAAGAGGGCTTTGAAGTTCATCAGTGGAAGCAACATAAAAAGCCCCCACTGTGATTGGGAATGTACCGTTCAGGGTTCAGCTGCGAGCTGTCGTGCTGCGTGGGAGCAGATCTGCATTAGAATAACTGCATGCCTTATTACAGTTTAGCGTCTGGCAATCTGAACATGGGATGAGCAAAGCATGGGTAACAATTGGTTAGCTTCTTTAATGTAACCCGACAATGTCTCACTTCAATCTCTGGAACCCAACTGCTTTCAACAAGATTCTGACTCCCCATGTTCACAGAGCCCTTGTGATTGTGGAAATGTAACTGAGCTGTGTCACAGGGAAGCCAAATCTGTTCTGAAACCTTGGTTGCACACTCACGGCTCAGGAACTGTGCCACAACCCCAGAAATGGCTGGGGAGGGGCTCTCAGCTACTTCTGAAAGGGGCTCCTTTGTCTTTCTATCAGCTCTCTCGTAGGCCTCAGGAGCACTCCTGACAAAGAACCAAGCCAACCTGACTGTATGACAGATGACCGACACTGTCCTCCTCCACTTCACAATGTGTTCATTGGGTCTCTGCCCCCTTGACTGATGCTTTGCCTGCTGCACCTCTGGAACTCCAAACCACTGGAAACAAACATTACCCACACCTTCTGAAGCCTGAGCTGGGCAACTCCGCACTTCACTTTCTCAAACTACTTTGCTAAAAACAACTGCCCAAGTCTCAGTAGAAATACCTCTATTTCTCTATATACTTGGTTTTCTTCCCTAGTTAAATATTGCTGACAGGTTGAGCTATGACATAAAAAACTTCCTGCTTTGATAGCCAGTGACAAAGACTGCTGCAATATTGGTGTGGGAGGGACAACCTGGGTTAATGTTCTTCAAAGCCTGAAAGCTGAAACAAAACAAATGTCTAAATCCTGTGGATGTAATGGGAAATTACTGAACATAGAGTTGTGAGTGGGATCGTAAGTGGGACATGGCCTCATGTTTGACAGTAATATAAGGCATGAAGATTGGCACAGATTGTTCAGCTCTGAATCCCATGTTTCCCCTGCTGCAGAGAAAGTGAAGACATCAGCGGAAGGGTTTGCAGGGAATCAATTCTTGTCTCCCATCAAACCGTACCTCCCACTTGGCTTCTCCCACAGCCAAGTTATCCAGATCCATACAGGCTTTTTTCCCTCTTTTAAAATTAATCCTCCATTTCCCCTCCTCTTCCTCCTGAGACACTTTCTTTCTGTACACCTCTTAAACAGTCAGAGAGGGATGCAAAGGAACAGGAGCGGCCCAGGAATATTTAATCACTGGAGCTATGTTGTGCAATACCAAGTTCCTTCCTGGCTCTTGAAATTCAGGACCTCTGCAGCATAACCTTTGCATTTGCTTCATTAAGGAGGTCACGCTCTTGCTCTGTCAATAGTCTTGCAGGTAGAAAAGAATCGTTGAGCACTCTGCAGGCTGAAGAATAACTTCTGAGCTCTGCAGAGCACCGGCTGCCCTTCACCAGTTCATCTCTTGCATGTCCAGTGTTTAAAACACAAGTTGCTTTTCACAGCATTTCTGAAGTTCCTTTTTAGACAACAAAAGCAAAGCAAATCATTCTGTACAAGCAGTTTGTGTTTAGTGTTTTCCCACTGTGGTTTGTGGGCCACAGATGGCTGGGGATGGCATGTATTGAAACAATTAGATCCGCAGGTGCCATCAGGCAGTCAAGTGTGAGCTTTACCTTTCAGCACCTTCTCTGTTTATCGCACAGATCTCATCTGCACAAGTGCTGTCGGCACTGCAGACTGCCTGTGTTGCTATTCTAGTACTGAATTGTTTGCCACAAATAAGGTAACTGCCGAATTTAGCTGCTCTTCATCTGAGAGGGCTGTACCAGATGTCAGTGTCTTCAAACCTGTGGGGATACAGACACAAGCAAACCCCCAACACTTGTGCATCTTGCTTCTGAGAAACCCTACAAACTTGGAAGCCAGAAAGTGAATGAAGTATGAGTTAAATTAACATGACTTTGAGCAGTCAGGAGCAGCAATGAGGTGAGGGTGGCAATTGTGTGTAATTAAGTTGTCTAGAGAAGTCACTGACAGTGATGTGATGCTCTTTGGCCTGCAACCTTTCCAACAAGTGATGAGACCTGGAGGTTGGTAAATATTTGTAGGACAGAGCTGAGAGCTGTGAAAAGGCTGCAGAGATGTACATGTGGGTGTGATGGAAAGATTGAGAGCATGGTGTGTTCGTGTCAAAACCAAATGACTTCAGTTCTGTCTGCTTCCCTTTCTGTGCTCACCCAACTATTACTCTGGTATTCTCACAGTATTTTCCTTTAGCATATTTAGATGAGGTTTTATGGGTATGGAAACTTCTTTAGATGTCAAAAAAATCCCCAAACTGCTTCTAGAACTATGTAACTGTATTGCTGTCAGAGCTTCAGTGTGCTTGTTGGCTAGGTACACAAATGAACATCCCAGTCAATATTTACATGTATTACAGATGCTAACTGCTATAAATAGTTGAGCTGTGCACACCTGAACATAAACAGGCAGAAGCTGCCTCTATGTCAGTGATGCAAACACTCCTTGAAGGCAAGAGGGGAAGAGCCTGAGGGGCTGCCTGCTGTACAGGACAAGCAGCACATGAGCTCTGCAATCACCTTGCACTCACGCTGTGCACAGGGATGTCTGAATCTAGGAAACATTGCCCATGAAAGTTTAACTGCTGATAGGAGCCTGCAAAACACTTGGGATTTTGGAACTGCTTTGCCTTCCAGCAAAGAAACAGCACTTTCTTCATGTGCACAAATGATTCACATGGACTGGGGTGAGACACCAACATTTGGGCAAATGTTACTGGTACCTGAACTCTGGTTTGCCTGCACCCAAGCAGCAAAGATGTAGAGCAGATTTCTCACCTTCTTTAGGCATGCACGCAACAAAATTCTGCATAGCTCAATGTTTTGATGCAGGAACTCCTACCTTAGGACACAGCGCTGAGCAGTTCTTTCCTCCCATCTCCTGAACTAATAGAATAAACTTTGAGTATTGTCGGTACCAAATGCTCTGAGGTTTAATCTAACAGTGAAACAAGTGCTGGTAACACTGAATTCCTGGTAGCAAAAGAAGTGAGCAGTAAAAAGGCTTTTCCTGTCAATATTACTTAGCATTGTGCTGTGTTTTACTTACAAGTGCTGAGGAAAGCAGCTCGCTGCAGGCAGGAGATGCAGTGGCAAGGTAAGGAGAAAACAACGCCTCCCTTCAGTTTTGCTGTTCATACTTTGTTTTATTCCCTAGTGTTTTAGCAATGCTCTGAATCCAAGAGGTGCTGATGGAAATGAGGAACATGAGGCAGCTGCTGTTACCAGTGCTGCTTCACAGGAGGTTTAAATAGGACTTTGCTTTTGATGTGCTAGTGGGAAAACTTAGTTTTGAGAGTAAGCATGCTCTGCTGCTGGCGTATTCAGGCACAGCACCTTCATGTGCCTCACTATCGGGTTCCTGGCAAGACTTTTGCATGAAAGTCCCTGAAATCTCTCCTAGGGATCAAACTGCCTGATGTGATACTGAAGTAGTCTCCCTTTCTCAGCAGCACACCGTTGCAATAAGCAGTCTTCCTTTTGATCTGCTAAGCAGCTGGAGCTTTACAACTCCTGGCAGTAACAAACCTTGACTCAGGCTTCTATGAGATAAGGAAATGTCAGCACACAGACACACACCTTCCTTCTAAAACAGTACAAGAACTGCTGTCAAAACAATGCAGAACCCAATCAAATGCATTAAATGAATTAAACACATAGAATGCTAGTCACATAACTTAAAAATGGAAGAAAATCCAAGCTAACCCTCTCCATGCCTGAGCCTGGAACAAGGCAGAGACAGCCACGTCCCTCACAGGGGTGACCTCGCTGCCTCCCTGTACTTTGCATGTAGCTCTGCAAAGACACTTTATGTCCTTTGCAGAGGGAAGAGGGGAATTCTTTATTCCCAGGTTCCTTACCTCTGCTGCTGGCATAGAGGATCACCAGGGCGATCACTGCACAGGTCATGAGGAGCAGCAAGACAGCCAGACCAATGGATACGAAGCTCCATGATTTCTTTCCAGATTTTGTTGATTTTTCCACAATATCCATTTGACTTTCTGATTTCCCCATTATTGTAACTCTAAATGGAGGAGGGAATGGTAAGAAAGCATTAACAGCACAGCTAAATCGATATAGGGATGAATGCATGGCAAATCAGGGAGGGAAAAGGCAGCAGAATCAAAGCAAAGATAAAGGAAACTTCCATATTACACGTATTTGTCCATCTGATTGTCCACAGCTTTGCCAACCTCATTCTCCATCTCCTGTGCCTGCCACGCTGCCAGCACTCGGGCTGTGCTGCTGGGGGGCTGTTCGGGACTGCACTACCCCAGCCTCTCCATGCTGCAGTGTCATAACTTCAGGAGCCTGCTTTGGGAAGTGTGGAAAAGTCTCATGACCAGGTTGGGCAACTCCTTTCTCCCAAACAGGGAAGGAGGGGGAAAAGCTGCCTCCTTCCACTCCCCGCTTGGAAAAGGCTTTTGCTGTTTGGAAGAATCTTCCTCCTCCTTCAGTGGGTACAGGCAGGTCTGTGGGGCTCTGTCAGCAGCACAGTCCAAGCAGAGCTCCTTCGAGGTGCGAGTGCCTGCGAGCTCGGTCTGCTCCGCCTCTGGCACGGATGAAGGGTTCGGCGAGTAGAACGCTCCTAGAGCCCGTGTCTGCAGGAGCCGCTGACCTCCAGTGCCGCAGGGCCATGCTCCGAGCCCCGCGCTCTGCCGTGTGCAGCTCCCGGCCCCAGGGCAGCGCCGCGGCGGGCGGAGGGAGCGCAGCGCAGCGCAGCCGGGTCTGGCCCCGGCGCTCCGGCAGCTCCGCGGCGGGTTCAGCCGGGTTCCCTGCAGCCTCCCGGGGCGCTGCCGCCAGCTCGTTTGGCCGCTGCTCTCGGGGAGTCGGGAAGCGCAAACCCACCGGGTCCCTCCGGCTGCGGGAGCGCTGGCGGCGTTCGGTGCCGTATGTGGGAACTGCTCCTGGTGTGAAACGCACTGATTTACAGGTTGGTGTAGGCTATGGACAGGATTCTTTTAAGCTCCTGCTTGGAAATCTGCCTGGTAGCAACTGGGAAGGGAGTGAAAGCAGGCAGGATAGGCATGTGATTTCCCTTGGGGGTTATTCTTTTCCAGAACTGACTTTGGAAGGAGGGAGAAGCCGGTTTATTTGGGTTCTTTTCCCCTCGCAGGCTGCTTTATGGAGCTCGTGTAAGTCACAGCCAAAGTTCACACTATATAAATTCTCAGGCTGGTACCTCTCATGACCTGAGTGCTTCCCCAGCACTCCAAGTTCTGTGCATGCTCAGGAGCAAGTGCTGAGGGCAAAGAAGGAATTGCTGTGTGGCAGCCCTGTTTACTAGGAATGCGCACACAGTTTTCCAAGAATGGGGATGCAGACCTGTTCTGTGAATGGGATAGGAAACAACGAGTGCCAGTTTCTTCTGCTGGAGTCTTGAATCTCCTCTTCTAGTCTGTGTTGGGCCTCAAAGCCCCTGTGAAGATTTGCCTCCTTTCTCCAAGGAGGTCAAGTGTGAAGGCAGCTATTCCCATCCCAATGTCTGAAGAGTGTAAAATCACAAAGAGCTGAAAAAATGCATGCAGATCCTGGTGTCCATCTGTGAAAACCAGCTACAGAGGGAAGGGTGCTCTTAAGGATAAAGTTATGGTTTCAGTGATGAGTTAAGTGATCTCTTATTTGTTTGCAGGAAGCTAGCAGAAGATTGGTTTCCTACATATGTTCATGTTCCTTACTGCAGAAAGTGTTACAATGTGGCTCTGAGGACTTAGTTAAGGTCCATAATACTGCAATAGACAACCACTGCACAGGATTTAATGTAGTTATTCTTGTAACATGGCTGTAAGATCCTGCAGGGTGTTAACTGTGTCCATTTCACAGGTGGAGAATCAACAAACCATTTGAATGTGGCCCAAAGCAGCTCAGTTGAGGCCAATCTGAGCATCAGGCGGGGAAGTCAGTAGTGAGGAGTAATTTGTATTTCTTTTACTCTTGCAGCTGAGCTCCAAAATAACCTGCTCAGTACAGAAGTCCTCCCATTGCCCATTCTCAGGCAGGTTTCAGTGGCTGTGAAGGACGTGCCTGCAGACTCATTAATTTTGATGGTCTTGAGCAGCATTGTGTGCTCACCGAAACAGAGTGATCTGTCATTCTGACACCTCCCACCAGTGCAGTGAGGTCCCTGTTCCCTTCATTGCTTCTAAGGGGAAGGACCTATTCTAGTTCTGGCGAAGGAGATTTGATGATGCAAAGTGGGAAATGTTTTTTTCCTTGTTATTATTTTTCCCTAAATCCCATATTTGACTAAGGTATTAATAAACTGCTTTCCTTCCACAGTGTGTTGCAACCAGAACGTACTAAAAGAAGTTCAGTCCCTTTATACCTCAATGGGGAAACTGAGGCACAGGGAAGCATTGTGACTTACCAGAGCTATGGTGGCAATAGCTGACTGCAGAAACCTTCCTGTCCCACTCTTTCATCTGCTGGCCTAGTTCGCCACCCATTAGACCCTTATTTTACACGTTAGTTTAGAAAGTGTAATCTGTCCTTACAATAATGCGAAGGTGAACACTGATCTGGGGATTTCTTCTTCCAGAACCTGAGACTCAGTAGGTTTCAGTTGTTGGAAAACAGGCCTTTTCCACAAAGCAATGTAGACGAAGCCCGTATGAAGCAGTGAGGCATTTGCTGTTTGTACTGGGCTGCTTTGAAAGGATTTTTCCCTTTTTTGCTTGCTCTGTAACTAAAGGAAGTTCCATTCCTGCCATTTGGAGTTGTGGAGTTTGCAATGGCAGGGTTACAGCTCTGGCAAAGCCCCTGATGGTTGATTTGTACACTGGACGCTGGAGGCGTGGGACCTGAGCAGCCACTCTGGATGGCTGCTTCCTCTGGATGCTTTCACTGTGCACCTCTGACTGTTTACTGAAGAGGTGCATTCGCAGGCATAAGGCATCCCAAACCACCCACAGCTACCATGGGGCTGGTCAGAGGCAGGGAGCTGCTCTGGAGCTGTTACACAATGCTCTTTACTTGGGAAGGAATTCAGGAGCTTTCCTATTTCCCTGGGAGAATCTGGCTATACCTGGGACATGGCACAGGAAGAAGATGTATTCAAGGATACTACCACCTTTGTCAGAAGTTTGGTTGCTGTGTCCTAGTTGCTCACAATGTCAAATTGACCTTCAATGCTCCATTTGGAAGGAAGAGATCCTAAAGAGAAAAATGGTGAAGGCTTATACCTTTTTTCCCCTGTGCAAATGTTTGCTTTAATCAGGTGGTTAAATGAGGTGATGTGTACCTCAAAACCCCAATGCTAGGACCATATGAGAATGTATTGCCTGATCTAGCTCCCTGCCATCCTGAGTCTTTCCTCAGTGCTGACTGAACTTCTCCCAACAGCTTACTCAGGTTGTACTCAGTGTGTTGTGTTTTGTGTTGACGGAAGGGGATGTGCTGGGTCAGCTGAACAGATGTTCCAGTGCTTGCTGCTCTCTGCATGCTCCAACAGAATCAGGGGCTGCATGAGCAACCGGGTAGTTATTTCCCAGCCAGTGCTCTTGAGTTCTCCTGCAGGTATGAATTGGCTACATCAGGTGTAGAAGCAGCTCCTTTAGTGTCCGAAACCAATCGGAACCAAATAGGACAGGGTGATCACATCTTTAGTATGATGTGTCTTAAATATTGTTACCATGGAAACAACCATCTCTATCTGTTACACTTTGTGTCTCCTTAGAAGCTGGTCTGTACCAAGATGTGAGGAAAAACCCACATACCTCTGGATGCCAGGGTTTTGTACTTCCTGCCCATGCAGAAAGTCACATACAAATCAAGAGCAACAAGAACTGCGCTGTGGAAAGGTATTTTCCTTGTCTCCAATGCAAACAGCAAAAGCAGCTCATTTTGAAATGCCATCCATAGGTGAGGGAACACAGACAAGTAGTTACCAGCGAATCTCACACTTTTTTTGTCCCAAGTGCCTGCTATTTTCCTTTCCAATTTCTTTCTGAGCCTTCCCTTTTTCAATAGAGGGGAAACCAGCAATATGGGGTATTGTATTAGGAGAGTTTTAGGGTGACACTGTAATTCTAGTGGGGGCACAGTAAAGAATATAAATGAATGTGTTAATAGGCAAAGCACATCCTTATGCTACCTTGCACTGCAGCTTTGCCTTTCACTTTGATTCTGTTGCTTTGGCTTCTCCTGATGGATAACAAGTATTCCCCACTCAGAACAGATGGGCTACAAGTGGAAATCTTCCTTTTTCTCTCTTTCAGTCAGTTTTATTCACCAGGTACAATCCAGCAGCTGCATCTGTCCCCATGTTGCAGCAGGAGTGCAGTGCCAGAGCCAAAATCACCTACATGTGAAAGAGCCTGTGTTTCTTTAGTGCAGATTACAAATTGCCACCTCCTTGTATGTGTGAGGCAGAGGTATGGAGAGCAGCTTCAAAACTCTTCCAAGAGGCTGCTTAAGTATCATTGCTTACCTCTTTAGTGTGTTACAGATAGTCAATCCCTGCTGAGACCTGGGTTTCAATGTACAGGTTACACAGATGCAAAGATGTGTTTTTTTCTGTGCATATAGATTGATCTAAATAGGAAAACTCATCTGAACTAAGATTTATCATGTGTGTCTAAAGGTGCCAGATTTGCTATCAACATCACCAGTTCTGTTCAGTAACCAAACCAATATGTTCCTGTCTAAGCAGCTGCTTTCTCAAGAGTGAAAAAGAGTATTGAAGAGAGTGTGCTAGAAATGAGGCTGGTATTGCACATTAAATACAGAAGACAATGTGAAGCTATATGGTGACATTAAAAAAACCAAACCACCAAACAGCCCCCAGTAAATCAGCACAATGACTGACTTCAGGACAATGGCTGGATGTTCCCTTTTGATCTATTGTAGCAGGGATGCTGACTACTGAGGATAACATTGTGCTCAAAAAGAATGGGTTTGTCTTTGAGAGCCAGTGTAAGGCTGTCATCTGTCAACTAGCTTAAAACCCTCCAGAAATCATTACTCAAATACCTTCTTATAGCTGGTTGGCACCAGGTGTGTGGAGTGTAACTAAGTCCTGGTAGATGCACATGTGAAACAGATTAGAACTGGGAAAACCCTGAAGTTCAGATGATGTTTCGGAACTCTTTACTCCCCCTCCCTTTAGAGACAATGATCACTCAACATCAGAAGCAGGAAAAAATAGCAGACATGAGTGTATTCTCTATTGAAGGTGTGCAGCGATTGCTGCAGCGGCTCTGTAAATGCATGCACTCTGCACAGAGAAGCAGGTGAAAATGGAAAGTTCTCTTACCTCTGCCTTGTGGAGAACGTTTTCCAGCTGCAGGGGTCAGGAGCCTGGTGCAGTTCCTGGGTGGAATTCGCATGTTTACCTTGTCTGGCAGTCAGAACCAAACGCTGATGCCTGTTACCAGCACTGATGTCTGGAACAGGCTCTCTCCCTGGTAATGCTCTTGCTAAGAACTGTGCCTAAATCTCCCTCTCTCTTTCCCCTGCACACAGTCTCCCACACAGGTGACTTAGAATGCCCAATGAATTTAATGCTCTGCTCAGACTTGTCAGGAAGAATTAATGCTTTCCACATACCTGAAATCAGCTGAGTCTGTATCTAGGCTGGAGAGCAGATTGCGCAGCAGCATGAGCAATGCTGTCCTGAGGTGGTCAAGGTAATTTCCAGCTGGGGAACATTTAGAAAGGTCTCTGCTATTACAGTAATTAATTCTTAGGGTAGTTTTTATTTTATGGACACGCTTCATTTCCTTCCCAAGGGATTGTGCAAGTATCTGTAGCAGGAAGACTCCTGTTGGAAGGCAGAGTCTCATTTTCCATACACTTAATTTCAGTACAGTGATGATTACTGCAATTACATTTTTAATGACACAATGCTTTCAAATCCTATGTGCGGACTTAAAAGGTATGTTTTTGCATTGTTTTGCTGCATGGGAAGATGAATTACAAACAAAATGAATATAAGATATTTTACTTTATTTTCAGCTATGAAGCACATTCACATTTCAGCTGTAATACCCAATAAATGTCCTGTTTATATCTTACAAATGATACAAGATAGTTCCGTTTCCCAAGAAAAGGTATTCAGACCAGTTGACAGAAATTTGAGTATAAAAGCATAGTCATAGTCATTTAAACACCACGCATTTAATGGAACACAGAAGAGCAAACCATAAGCTCCTCTTCAACAAATCATTACTTGGTTTTGGCAGGACTGTCCAGGTGTGAAGTCCTGAATTACCAAAGTGCTTATAAATATGCTTAGCCTTTAGCAAACCTCCCCTTCTCACCCGCACCTCACCTCTCGCATGCCTGCTAGAAAAGGATTCAGATTCTAGACGTGCTTCTGGTTAGAGTTTCCCACTAGGTACTTGGTGTTTTGCATGTGGGTTCCAACATACACCTAAGACTCTGGGGCTACAACTTAGGCAGCATCACGCCTAAAGGAAGGTATAAATGTTTTTATTGTTCCTTAACCCTTGCCAACAAAGTGAAGACATAACATGTACCAGTGGCTGCCTCTGCTTGTGCCAGAGACAGCTGTACAAATAAACAAGTGGGTATGAGGCACAGGCAGAGGGGTGACCTTTACCAGCATCACTGACTGGGCAAGGGCTTGCTGACAACCCGCAGCTCTTATGATAATGTGAGATGTAAAAATAATGTCATCTTCAAAGCACTTTGTACCCAGCACTAAGAGACACTGACAGGCAGCTGAGAGGGAGCATTAGCCCCACTTTGAGATGAAGAAAAGTCACACAGAGAATCAGTCAAGATTAGATTAATAGACATTGATGCCAGAGGAGCTATTATGTCTTCTCTGCAACTGGCAGCACAGAGCAGAGAGTCTCACACAGATTACTCCATTAAATCCATAACCTTTGTTTGGGCTTAGAAAAAGACCTCCAGAGCTGACATGAAGACACGATGCCATCTTTAAGTGAAGCTTGCAGGGCACTATTGGAAGTTCATATTCCAGTATGAGTTTGTTTAACTTTTAGCTCCCTCACTTAGTTTTGTTTGAATAATATTTTTTAAAGTGGCCTCTGTATTGCCTGAAACCTCCTTTGCATTCTGTTACCTGCAAATAATTCCCAAGCTGCTGCCTTCTCCAGAGCAGGCTGACAGCAGGGGGTGTATTCCTTTAGCTCATTCTTCTAGGGGACAGGACTCTTCAGTATTTAAGAAGATAATGGATGGGTTTTGATGTCCATAACATTTAACTTATCTCCCACCTTGTTTTGTTTTATTTCTGTTTTTTAATTCTTAGCCCCTATTGCAATGCCTGCAGTATGAGAACCTTTGGGAATCTGAGTGCTCCAGGATTTGTAGAATTAGAGGCTTCCTTAGTAAGGTCTTGTGTGCATTGGTGTTTGTGTGTAATGTAACACACATGTAATGGAACAGCCTCCCCAGGGATGTGGCAGAGTGCCCATCACTGGAGGTTTTCAAGATGCAGCTGGACAGGGAGCCAGGTGATCTCATCCAGGTTCCCTTTGCCATGACTGTTCAGGTGGTCTTCTGAGGTCTCTCAACCTGGGCTGTTCTATGATGCTATGAAAAATGTTTTGTGACATGAACTGACTTAGGTGTGCACTAAAAGGTGTGTTGCATCAGGTCCTGGGTACCAAATCCACCCCCACCTACAGTCAATTACAAGTTTCCCTGGTGAGAAGCGATTTGGGTCTTTCAAAATGACACAGTCTGTTCTGAACTGACAGCTCTGTGGCATCATCTCTACATCTCTACTTGATGTGTGATTATATGGCAGTGCATTAGTCAGGTTTATTAGGAGGTTGACTTGGATGGCATTAGCTGGCATTGAAGCCATCCAAGCCACCTGAGAATACAATCAGTTAAAGCATCCACACACATTAATGGTGTAGACACAGGGCAGTTTGTGTAGATGGCTGGTTTACCTGTCTTCTCCGGTAAGTAGATTTTATTGTCCAAGAATGGACAAATGATGCATGAGAAGAAAAGAAAGAGCATTGCAAAAATCCTGTTGGCAAGGTTGCAGTAAAGAGCAAGTGACAAGGAATAAATGTTCCTGTTGTTAAAGCTCTGTACTAAAGAACAAACCCTACACCATTACCAGCACTCAGAGTGTTCCTAGTATTGTAATATTATAATGTTTTAGAGAATAATATCAAGTGTATTACCAGTGCTTCAATGTCTATAATAGGACATCTGAGGTTTCTAAGCAATCAAGATGCTCCATGAGATGGTCATTTTAAGTGGGAAAATACTAATCACTGTCAGTTTCTCATTTCATCCACTACTGATCTGGATCTAAAACTGTGGCTCCTTTGTGCCATCAGGCCCCCAGCCAGCATGCTCTGTGACACCCAGGAAGCATATTTGCTAGGTTGCATTAGGCATCTGCAGTACTGACCTGGAGATGAAGGTACAACTGAGGGGCATAACAAAATGCAAACTGGGAATGGAATGGAATTGTTAACATCCTCCTGTGTGTTGTGCTCCCTGCTCTGCTCCCCCTCTGGTTTTGCAGCTCAACTTTCTCATTTACTGTAATATAGTTCAGGAATGAGACATGCAAGCTTATTATCAGATAGTGTTCCTAATTTCCTTTACAGTCTGTGGGGGAATCCTTACGCCAGTTTTTTATGCTCTAACTCTGGACTTGGAACCATGTAGGGAACATACAAATAGAAAAATTATGGGGTTGGATGGCAAGACATCTAAAGGCACAGCTAATCTGGCAGGTTAAACTCAGGCTTGCATTGCAGAACATGCAGAACAAGTACTTGGTGGTTCTCAGGAGCACAGAGTATACACGTGGAGGTCTCAAGGAGGTTTTGGCTGTGCATCATGTGCCTGAAATATACTGTGGAAATGAAATTAATTGAGAATTAAATAGCTACACTTGCCTTAGATGCACAGGTTATCCCTGTACTGAGGTGTGGAACCCAGAGGGCCAGTGGCACCAGGCTATGATAAAAGGGAAGGCCAAGACTGGGCAATGGCAGCGACCAGAATGTTCAGAATTGTTCCCTCCTTGTCCTCATAAGTTCTGAAGTGCTGACATCAGCAATGTCATCAGGTATTTGTCTCCTAACACACACCCCCTCCCCCCCGCCCCAGCACTCCTGTGATCAAATAAACTGTGCTTGGGGTGTCAGTTGTAGAGGTCTGTGAGGCAGGTGCAGGTCTTCAGTGTTCTCTTGTTCTGTAGGATGCCAATGAACATGAAAAAGCTGCAGGAGGTGAAGGAGCCTCCCAAATTTCACAGCTTTGGAGTGCTGCCCCTTCGAAGTTATGAGTCTCTTAAGGTGTCATTGAGCAGTGGCTGACTGCACCAACAGATTCCAACACAGATGAGTTCAGCTGACACATGATGGGACTAGTCTGCCTTTGAGTCTTGGCTGTAATGGCAGTGATAATTTAATGTCCCACATTAACTGAATGGTGACAGCGACTCCTCAGAGCACTGGCAAATTGGCAATTGCTTGATGCAGGAGCAGGACAATGATAACACAGTTAATCTTCTGCAGGGGAATGATAGTGAAAGAAATGGCTTTTAGATTAGTTGTCATTAAAGTGAAACATCTGCCTCTGCAAGGCAAGTGGAATGTCCTTACTTATCCACACGGAAGCTCATTAAAGTTACTAGGTTTGTATGGCTCTGAACCAGAGCCAAATTTCCACCAGGGTCTAAATCTGGGAAGCACAATGAATTAGCCTGGAGGTCGGAAGATGACTGCCAGGCAATGTGTCAGCTTCAGAAAGGTTACAGACTACTTTAAAGAACAAAATTCACAAGGAGCAAAAAAGTATTTGGTAATGTCTGGATAGAGCTCAGAGCTGATTAAACTAAAGACATTTAATCTTTCCTTGGGATGCATGTAGCTTCAAGCTGGATTACAAATTAAGGGGCATCCAGTTCCACTATTTACATAGGTTTTCAGGCCATACTCTCTTCTTAATTACATTGGTGTTGATTCACATAAACACACTCGAATTGTTCAGTTATCTAACATTTACAGCAGCATGCCACAAGAATATGTCCTAAAGCACACTGCACAAGAGACTTGCAAGGAGCAAAGTGTTACAGCTGAGTTCCTTTTTGAAGCAAACCACTGGCTGTGTGCACAGGATGAAGGATGTGTCTCAAAGCAGTTGGAAACAGCTCCACAGTCTTAACGGATTGCAGCTTAACGTTAAAGAAACATACAGAAGTGACCACTGCAGTTTTGCTGTCCAGACTCTTCAATCTGGAAGGAGTGGAAACAATATCCTGTTAGAAAATGGCATGTATATAATGAAGTAGGGGATTCAGCTAAGTGCTTGATAGGGGTATAGCAACAGATAATGGTGAGATCTATCAGCCTGGAGGGGAGGGAGATGTTTGTTGATGAATACTGATAGGTCTCTGGTGCATAACTACTGCTGGTGGGGGAGAGCAGGCTGAAAGGGAAGCAGCCGAAGCTCCCTAGTGAGGGCAACGGCCTCTGCTGATTGCTGTGATAGTTTTACATAGCAGCACTCTGGCTAGAGCTAGCCTCAAGTGCAGTGATCCTGTTAAGGCATCTTAGATGGTCTTCATGGCAGTGCATGGAAGATCACAATTAGAGAGAGTTACAGAATCATAGAATAGTTCGGGTTGGAAGGGACATTAAGATCATCCAGTTCCAACCCCCCTGCCATAAGCAGGGACACCCCACACTAAACCATGCCACCCAAGGCTTCGTCCAACCTGGCCTTGAACACTGCCAGGGATGGAGCACTCACAACCTCCCTGGCCAACCCATTCCAGCATCTCACCACCCTAACAGGAAAGAATTTCTTCCTTAGATCCAATCTAACCCTCTCCTGTTTAAGTTTGAACCCGTTACCCCTTGTCCTGTCACTGCAATCCCTAATGAAGAGTCCCTCCCCAGCATCCCTACAGGCCCCCTTCAGATACTGGAAGGCTGCTATGAGGTCTCCATGCAGCCTTCTCTTCCCAGGCTGAACAGGCCCAACTCTCTCAGCCTGTCTTCATGTGGGAGATGCTCCAGTCCCCTGATCATCCTCGTGGCCTCCCCTGGACTTGTTCCAGCAGCTCCATGTCCCTTTTATGTTGAGGACACCAGAACTGCACNCCTGTCTTCAGAGATGCTCCAGTCCCCTGATCATCCTCGTGGCCTCCCCTGGACTTGTTCCAGCAGCTCCATGTCCCTTTTATGTTGAGGACACCAGAACTGCACACAATGCTCCAGGTGAGGTCT